>JAWPHD010006693.1:0-140639 GCA_037043455.1 Cyrtodaria siliqua | reverse complement strand
TGATATTGATATAGGACTTTTTGTAAAATGATCAGCATGACATGATGGTTTATCAGAGATAAACGAATTATTTTGATTCGGACGTAAACTTGGCTGTCAGCGGCCATCTTTGTTTACATAGAGTTATATAATTGAAAACTTGTAGCGACTATCCTGTGAACTACTAGACGGATTTTCATGAAACTTCACAGGAATGTTGCTCTTGATGTCTAATTGATCCTAGCAAAATTTCCAGATCGGCCGGAGATTCATGATGGCGCCACGGCTAAAAATAATAGAGCCCGGTGTCCACATTTTAAAAAAAGTAGGGTTTTCCTAAGAAAAGTGACGTTTTTTAAAATGTGGACACCGCCTTATAGAGCCGTGTCCACATTTTAAAAAGTATGGTTTTCCTAAGAAAGTGTCTTTTTTTAAAATGTGGACACACTGCCTTATAGAGCCTGGGTCCACATTTTAGAAGTGTATATAATGTGACACATGGAAGGTATATTCCGGGGAAGGAAGGGTCTCCTTTGGGGACAAATTACATAGAAAAAAGGGGCCTTGATTACTTTTTGGGGGTAAATATTCAAGTTTTGGAAAATGTGGACACAGATCGTCTATTGTGATTACGCATTTTTCGCATTTTTGAAATGGACACGTTCAATGTTTCAAGTTCTGAACTTGAAGGGAATGAAAAATAATATTTTTCAATTTACAACATATTTAATAGAATGGTCCGCATGTTCTGAAGGGAATACAAATTAATATTCTTCAATTTACAGCTATTTAGTCTAATGTGGCAAGTTCGTGTAGGGGAATTGAATAAAAATCATTTTTGATGATTTTTTTTAACATGTGGACACACCGCCTTATATAAACGTGTCATGCGGTCCTTTTTATTCATTTTGGTCTTTAAGACGTGCTTCGACCTCTAGTCCAATGAAAACGGTCGTTTATATATGGTAGCCGTGAAAATAGACTGGTTTAAAACCCATTACTAGAGCAAAATAAGTGCAAAAATCAGTTTACTCAAATTGGGACAGGGCCCAACCGTATCATAGTGGGACCCACCCCGACCCACCCCAACCCACCCTCCCTGTCTAAATATAGGGTAATCGCCCTTAAGTCGGACTTGCCCCTGAATCGGACAGTTATTGATGTTGGATTTCTTTCTCAAAATGGAAACGGTCAATAACTGTTACTATGAAAGGGAGGCAATCAATGATTTCTTTCATTCAAAACAACAAGAATTACCCCCAATCTATTGATCTCTCCAAGTATACCTTTATAGTCCGTCTTCATGGGCAATTACATGTCGACTTTGGGGCATGTCTAAATATATCTGCCCTGAAGGACAGAACACTGAAGTCAGGAGCTCAATACCCGAACATTTTTTACACAAGAAGACATACGAAAATATGTAATTTATATACATATAGTGGTTTCTCCTAATATCGCTGGGTTCTTTAATATCGCGGTAACAACATTTTTGATGACATCACCTCAAGCGCCAACCTACCTAGTGATCAAAATCTCACAATTTATACCCGAGTTACACGCTAATGTTTACAATACATAATCGGCAAAATGTCCCTACTCATGGTAAGTAAAATTGGTTTCCATATATAATACATAAAAACATCAATAGTGTGTAAAATTTACCCCACCCACTTACAAAACGAAAGAACCCATACCACTTCGTAAAATAAGTTTATTCAACGTTGGGGCTCTGTCAAATCTTCGTCTGCTTGATGATATTTATGAATGACTTGTTGTGGTCATGTGGACGACCTATGTTGCGAACAGGGCACCTGCCAACAGCGCCATAAATAAGGGGAACTAACAAAAGAAGCCCTTCTGTGCTTTTTCCTATGGAGTTCCCCAAATTGTTTTGTAGGCGCAATATTAGTGGGTGCAAGCACTTTGTTTTAGTTTCTTGGGGAAAGTGTGACTTCTGTCCACATTGGACACACCTAAGTACAGCTGTAATGTTAACAGTTTTGAGGCGTGACATCGTTTTCAAATGTCCACACTGCCTTACAAGGTCTAACTGCTTGTACAAAAGTATAAAAAGTAAAGAAACAAGAGTGGTAGAGTGATGGAATTGATATAACTTGCGTAGATTATTAAAAGAAACTGTTGAATTTCATCATATAGTTAGTAGATTTATTTGTAGATATACCCATTTATTTCATATTAGATATTTTTTGCAATCAATAAACTCTAGTCAGGGCCTCCACTGTTTACCGCGATATAGCGTACTCTCCCCTGACAACAGTAAAAAACATTGTTGTCGATATCGGATAAAATTATTTCAATATGTATCCAATCTATGTTTTAATAACTACGTATGTACATAATACAAAATGGAGATGTTTGGAACGTAACCAGAAAAGAAATAATTTTAGATAAATGTTGTATTATCATATTATTTTAAACATGCAACGGTAAGTACCGCGATATTAGGGAAACACCATCATACATGATAGAAAAATAAGGACAAGTTCTTTATTTGAGCTTATGGTAACATCGAAGCAATTTTATGACCCACTACCGAAGTGGCAAAAATGTCTGACTCATGGCGAATTTGGTGAGTGCGGAAAGTATGAGCGTAATCCCAGCAAAAACACTGGTAACGCTAACAGTTGACATTCCGAATGATACATTAAACCTGATGAAGGCAACCAGATTGTTTTCAGCAAGCAGGGAGCATGAACATAAAATGACAGAGGTGCCGAGACCAATAACTTGTCCCACTCAGGGGCGAGTTACTCCTATGTTGTGTGGTCAAATTAAGATAGCCCACTACAAATAGCCGAGAAAAAAATATTTGGATTTATATTTATATTGTTTACACGTTTTATGAAAATACACAATACTGAAATGGCTAATTTGATCAGTTTTTGAAAAATCTATACAAACCTTCTGACCGTCGTCTCCTTCAACCGTCAGAAAGACATTTTAAAAGATTTATCACTGTCGGAAAACATCCAAAACAACGATTAAGGTTAATTTTAAGCCACGTATATTCAAACAACACATTGAACTTTTAGAAACACGATAAATGTGTATATTTTCCTTCATTTGGTGGCTGAGAGATGGACGTACAATGTATTGTGAGAAGGTGTTGTATTATGTTCAATCTCTTGAAATTGTGGTGAATAAAATACATAACAATCCATGTCAGATTAAGAAACAAAATTATTCCAGCGGGTTTACTATGTGCGAGATCAAAACCTGGTGGTTGGGACTTGAAACACATCGAAACTAGCGGGCCTAACAAATTTATTTCCCTAAGTAAATGTTGGAACGTCCATATTAACTAATTATACCTATAGGCGTTGGTTCTCATTCAAATACAGGTCTTAAAATGTGATCAGTTTGCATAACCTTAGGTTATTTATACGTGCGTTGAATATTCACACTGTAACATCTACCGAAAAAACAGAGCGAAATTTCCTTGATTAGTTTTTTCTCCAGATGCTCCACGCAGTGTTTCTACTAACAAGGTGAAGGTGAAGTCGGAATAGTCCAGGTGACAACAGAAAAATTTGGTGTCAGCATTTTGTTCATTTATATCCATTGTCAAGGGAAATTTAGCACAGCACAATAACGATATCAATGAAAATGCAATAACAAAATGCCCACTCACCCACTACTTCAATCGCGGAAATAACACCTAAAATCGTTTGAATTTCCAGATTCCACAATAATTGTCGACTACCGGTGTGTCCATTTCATTTCCTAAATCATTAGGCATTGGGAAATCTTTACTAGAATTTGAGCATTGACAATTCTAGCAAGCTTACATATACTTTTTAGGGTAGATTCGCTCATTGTTTTGATGAGTGATTTAAAGGGGTTGATGCACTATTTTTAAACAAGGTTTATTTTAAAGGGCTCTGAAAAAACTTGGAAATAGCTGAAAGAATTATCAAAATGCCATGAAAAATAAAGGAGAATAATTATGACCTATTGAAAATGTGCAAAGAAACATAAATGGAGGCGGCCATATTGGAACGATGAACCCTTTTTACATATATATGGCATATTGACAAAATGTCTTTTAAAATGAAAAATAAGCAGTAACAGGCGTTCACGATTGATCATGGAATTAGATTCATACTGACGCAATGTCATCGTGTGTTCAACTCCTCATTCCTCACTGAATGTAAAAAGAAGGTGAATAATAATGAGTAGTTGTCCTCTCGTCACCGATTTGTCGACGACCATTGCCGCGCAGTAGCTAGCGATCTTTACACGCAACAAGTAAATTATATGTGTAGTCTACATCATTGTTTTTTGAATGTGTATGAAAAGTCTCACTCGGACTTGCAATGAAAATAACGTAAAGTATTTAGCACAGTGAACGATGCTTGATGGTTCATGACAATTAGCATTATTTATTTTTAGTGGTTGGTCATCATTCTCACATCTCCAGAGTTTAAATTGTCTGCACGGTTTACACAACTCTGGCAAGCGAGAATGTCGAACATAGGAATTGTTTTATTCGTGCCCCTTATGGTAGTTTATGGTAGTTTCAGCCTATTTCTAATAAATTGGACTTGAGAAAAATGGCAAATAGCCTTTAAAAACAAGTTTAAGCAAAAACGCGCGCACACATTTTTACAGACGAAAACTAAAAGTCATAACGGGGAAATTACCGTCGAATGAAAATATTATTGTAAAATTTTATATTAATAGTGGAATACATCAACATCTAATAGCGAAAATGTGATTATTTATAAGTACATGTACTCAGTGTTATGTTATGATAATCGATTTTTGGTCAGGTGAGACTTGTAGGCGGGGGCAAGTGAGAGGTGTCAACTAGTTTCAGTTCACTGAGTACATCCATTTTATTGGAAGGCGTCATCACTGGCGCAGTATTTCCATGCTCAATCGGGAACTGCTGTACAATTTATACATTTTACATCTGTATATTTATTTTTAATATATTTGCAGCGAGTTTCTTTGCTTTAAATTGTATTCTGTCAATATGCAATATAGGTAAAAAGGCGCGATGATGTCATCGTTCCAAGATGGCTGCCTCCATTTATGTTCTTTGCAAATTTTTCAATAGGTCATATCTCTGTTATTGTTCATGGCATTTTGTTAATTGTTACAGATAGTGCATATTTGATTTGTAGTGCCGTTCCATCCCATCTGCCAGTTTCAGTTGGTAGTCTATTGTTACAGTTCGGGAATTTGAATAATGTTAAATACTCTCTTTTTGGTAGAATAGTGACATACTTTTCCAGCTCGTGGATTTCTTTGAATTATGAATTATATATAAACTTTTATTTGATTGCGACATCTGTGCTCGCCATGCTTGTTTAAATTGATAAGTATTTGCTTGATCTGTTTATGTACATGTTTATGTGTCATATTACTTTGGTTTAGCCATAGATCTGATCTTCCAGTTAAGTTAAGTATTTCTTTGATTTTATTTATCCATTTAAATTCATTATTTGGCTGATTTAACATATATTTATAAATTTTAATGATAATTTGTGTTTCCTTCCTAGTAGTAGTTTGTTCCAGTATGATATCATATGGCTTTGAATTGTTATAGAGACTGGATATCTGCCTAGTTCACCCATAGATCATATACATCGGTGTGCTTTTTCTAGCATATGTAATTTTACGTAAGAAATCATTGTGCCCAATCATGTCAAGATGTTGGAATAGGCAATATCAACAAATGGTGTTTACAAAGGCAATACGACACTGACTCCATACTCATGTTTGTGTTCATAGTTTTAAATTGTTCTCCTACTGAAAAGTAGGCAGCTAAGTGTACGCACGTAGACTCATAATGTTGTTATGAATCACACTATCGTTTCCGTATATGTTGAATCGAATAGTTTTATGATTAATCCCGTAATTTGATTCACCTGTCTATATTATTGCTTTTTAGCTCTACTATTCAAAGAATAGTGAGAGCTATCCTATTCACCACGGCGTCGGCATCCCCAGCTTCACCTTAACATTTTTGTGCAATAGATTTATAACTTCAATACTTCTGAAGCTATTTCATTAAAACTTTATGCTAATGTTTCCCATCAAATTGTGCACCTTATCCAAGAATCCCCATAACTCTTCCTTGCATTTTGACAAAGTCATGGTCCTTTGATTGTCCATGTCTTTAAAGTTTTTGTGCAATAGATTTATACTTCAAAAACTACTCAAACTATTGCATTAACACTTATACTAATGTTTCCCATCAAATTCTGCACCGTATCCACAATCCCCATAACTCTTCCTTTCATTTTTGACAAAGTTATGGCCCTTTGATTGTCTTGTCTGTACCTTAAACTTCAAAAACTACTCAGGTTATTGCATTAAAAGTTCACATCAAATTCTGTACCTTATCCAACAATCACCATAACTCTTCCATTCATTTTGACAAAATTATGGCCCCTGAATTGGTAAAAAATGTCATTTTTAGCTCTACTGATCAGAGATCAGCAGAGCTTATGCCGTGGTGCGGCGTCCGTCTGTCCATCTGTCCGTAAACTTTTATTTGTAGCGACTTCACAGCTGAAACTACTGGATGGATATTCATGAAACTTTACAGAAATGTTGCCCATAAAGTCTTGTTGATCCTAGCAAAAATTCAATGTTGATGTGAAATCCAAGATGCCGCCAAAGCTAAAATAGAGTTTTAAAATACAAGTTTGTAGCGACTTCTTCTTTGAAAACTATAAGTGATATTGATATGGGACTTTTTCTAAAATGATCAGCATGACATGATGTTGATCCTAGTCAAAAATCGTTTTGATTCAACGTTAAACATGGCTGCCAGCGGCCATCTTTGTTTACATAGGAGTTATATAGTAAAAACTTGTAGCGACTACTTCTCTGAAACTACTTGGCGGATTGTCATGAAACTTTACAGGAATGTTGCTCTTGATGTCTAATTGATCCTAGAAAAATTTCAGGTCGGCCGGAAATTCAAGATGGCCGTCACAGCTAAAATAGATTTTTAAAAAATAAGTTTGTAGCGACTACTTCTTGAAAACTTATAAGTGATATTGATATGGGACTTTTTCTAAAATGATCAGCATTACATGATGTTGATCCTAGTCAAAAATCCGTTTTGATTCAACGTTAAACATGGCTGCCAGCGGCCATCTTTGTTTACATAGAGTTATATAGTAAAAACTTGTAGCGACTACTCCTCTGAAACTACTTGGCGGATTGTCATGAACTTTACAGGAATGTTGCTCTTGATGTCTAATATGATCCTAATCAAATTTCAGGTCGGCCGGAAATTCAAGATGGCCATCACAGCTAAAAATAGATTTTTAAAAATAAGTTTGTAGCGACTACTTCTTGAAAACTATAAGTGATATTGATATGGGACTTTTCTCTAAATGTCAGCATGACATGATGTAATCCTTGTGGAAAATTATTTGATTCGACGTTAAACATGGCTGCCAGTGGCATCTTTGGTTACATAGAGTTATATAGTAAAAAACTTGTAGCGACTACTCCTCTGAAACTACTTGACGGATGTTCATGAAACTTCACAGGAATGTTGCTCTTGATGTCTAGTTGATCCTAGAAAAATTTCAGGTCGGGCGGAAATTCAAGATGGCCGCACAGCTAAAAATAGATTAAAATAATAAGTTTGTAGCGGACTACTTCTTCAAAACAATAAGAGATATTGATATGGGACTTTTTCTAAAATGATCAGTATGACATGATGTTGGTCCTTGTCGAAAATCGTTTTGATTTGACCTTGAACATGGCTGCTTTGTTTACATAGAGTTATATAATGAAAACTTGTAGCGACTACTTCTTTGAAACTACCCTGACGGATTTCATGAAACTTCACAGGAATGTTGCTCTTAATGTCTTATTGATCTTAGCAAAATTTCAGGTCGGCCGGAATTCAAGATGGCCGCACGGTTAAAAAATAGATTTTCAAAAACAAGTCTGTAGCCGACTACTTCCTGAAATCAAAATCAATCAGTAGAGCTTCAAGGTCATTGACCTCTTGTTACATAGAAGTATACAAACTCCCCGCAGTGGTTACTTCCCCTTTTAGTTAAGTAATCACTGCCACAAACCAAAACACATTTAAATTTTTGGGTTAAATATTTTTCAGGCCAATATTTCAACTTGCTTTGTTCATAATATAGGAAAATAGTGTGAAAAACGGTATCTGGGTACACAAATAATTTATTTATATAAAAAAAATCAATTTTAGCGAACATGCACACCGGTTACTAAGTTACAGTACTTGTAAACAAACATGTATTAATTCCGTTGAAAACATTACAGATGCTGCGCATAATTTTAATAGATTACACCCAAGTCAAAACCAGGTTGAATGTTTTCAACATCTTCTCGAAGGTGATGATCGATGTTATTGTCAATTGCCTGTTTGGTTACGGGCAAGAGTTTGCTGTACCAAGCATTACCTAGTGTATCGTCATTTTTTGTAATCACATGGCTCAGCTACAATATCCCGGCGCGGAGTTTGAGAAGTATATACTAGGAAAAACACTTTAAAATCTTTTCCTCCGAAACAAAAAGGGCTGCAGCTTAGATATTTTGTATGTAGCATCGTCTAGTAGTCCTCTACCAAATTTGCTCAAAGGGTGACCCGGGGTTCAGAATTGGACCCGCCCCGGAGGTCACAAGAGGTGAAACATGAGGGTGTTGGTGGGCTCCCTGAGTCATAACTTAGTAACCGTTGAGATCCCCACCCCTATAACCATATATACACACTTACTGGACATGAACAGACAGTTACAACCATCCGACCAGCATAGGACACCGGGTAGCTTCCCCACCCCTGGGGACATAGCCCCTGGGTCATAACTTGTAAACCGTTGAGATCCCCACCCCTAAACCATATATACACTTTCTGAGCATGAACAGATGGATATAACCACCAAACAGCATAGACTCCAGGCTCCTTCCCCACCCTGGGAACTAGCCCCTCTGTCAATAACTTGGAAACCATTGAGATCCCCATCTTATATCCATATATACACTTCTAGGAATCTTTATGTGAGGAAGCTATCCAGCTGGCTTGCGGAACGTCGGTGGTTCTACCCCAGGTGCCTGCCCGTACACGAAAATTGCCCGGAGGGGCACCTGGGGTCTTCCTCCACCAATGGAAGCTGGAAAGTCGCCATATGACCTTAGCTGTTGGTGCGACTATAAAAATCCAATTCAATCAATCAATATATACACTTACTGGGCATGAACAGACGGATACAAACACTCAACCAGCAGAGACCCCAATCTCCTTCCCCAACCCCTGGGGTCATAGCCTCTGGGTCATAATTTGGAAACCGTTAAGATCCCTACCCTATAACCATATATACACACTAACTGGGCATGAACAGACGGATACAACCATCCAACCAGCATAGACCCCGGACTCCTTCCCCACCCCCTGGTGACATAGCCCCTGGGGTCATAACTTGTAAACCGTTGAGATCCCTACCCTTTAACCATATATACACTTACTGGGCATGAACAGACGGATACAACCATCAGCCAGCGTAGAACCTAGGCTTCTTCCCAACCTTTGTGGACCAAGCTCCTGGGTCAAACTTTACAAATAATATGATATTTTTAGCTCGACTGTTCGAAAGGATCTTGTGGGATCTATAGGACAAAGTTCATGGTCACAAATTGCATTTATGTGTTGATAGGCTCTTAGCATCAGGTTAATATTATGTCCGCATTTCTTAACATGTATATATCTTCAACATTTTTTTATTATGATCTTATCTATTGAGTTCAAGATCATTGGATGAAAGGTCAAGGTCACAAAGGGGTCAAAGGTCAGATGCATTTACATATACTTTTAACATATTTTCTTCCAACTTTTTGTAAATTTGCATTATGTATCCTTGAAAGGGTTATTATGAAATTACCTCCGTTTCATCACAGAAAGACTGTGGCCCTTGATTTAATGAAAATTCCAATGTTTTCCTTTTTGACACATCCAGCTCGCCCCTTTGTTTTCACTTTTTTTTCTGATGGTATGCCGGGTGTATCATTTCTTGTTCTCTGAAAATACGAAATACAAATAGTCGAGAGACAGCTCTTGTTTCCTGTCCCTGTGACTTACAATACAGTACAATGTCTAACCGCTTATGTACATGATGAAAACCACAGAGAATAATGTTTACATCTGCTAGTAGACTCGGAAAAGAAAAAATTGTCGTTGAGTAACCGTTACATTAAAAATGTTGTCGTCGAGACGCCGTGACACTTTCAGGGAGAAATCGTGACATGCATTTTTTTAAAAACTACTTTTAACCCTAAGACAAACAATGTGAACTAATTATTATTTTTTTCTGGTTTGTATACATGTTTTGATAAAGCATAATGTATTAAAGTGCTATACTTTTGACGTTTTTAGGAATTCTTTTATTTTATAAATTGATGTATAAAATGTGGTTTATATAGAAACTATGCAAAACTCTTTTATTAAACATAATTAATAAGCGTATATAAGGATATTTCTAGTGAAAAACTCTCTAAAAAGCAAAATGCTTACCATTTTCATTCATAATCCACGTTTGTAAACAGACATCGTTGAGAATCATTGAGTGGTACATCGCAACGTGACGAAGCCAATGTGGAAGTGACCTTGACCTCCAAGCAAGGGCAGATAACCTTATAATTTTTACCTTCAACTTTGGCGTTTAGGTTTCTTTTTCACAAACTGCATGCACGAAGACCTTTCAAACTTTGCTTATAGTTGTATCTTGAGTGGTAAATTGCAACGTGACAAAGCAAATGTGGATTTGACCTTCACCATCTAAGCAAAGGGCAGATAACTTTAATTGTTACATTTACATCACTTTCACATGAACTAGAATTATGCACTAGATGTTTTAAACCTAAAGCCCATTGGGACAGTGACGTTTGATGTTTGTCTATGATCTTTCCTGTCGTGCCCTTAATGGTTTATTCTCTTGTTGCTCTGGCTTCTGCCAAGTCATTGAGTACCTTCATTGTGGCTTTCTAGGCTATTGTTTTTTTGTATTATATTTACACGAGCATATTTGTGTTTTACTTATATTGCCTATTGATGCTGCCTTGTTGGTTAGAGATTAGATCATGGCGTGGATTTCTTTATTTACACTGTCCTGTTTTAATGGGATGACATTAGGGTAAGTGTGAGGTTTGGTGCACCCTAGAACCGGTTTAAACCCCCAGTGGCCTTTGTTGCCACTGACCGTTCCAAGGGCCCTTTTGTCAACCCTTTTGTGTTTGTGATGTCGTTTGCATTTTTTATTACTTTTGCCTTCTCGTTTGTCTGTTTGCATGTTTGTTTTTGTGTTTTGTGGTTGACTGTCGTCCTTGAATGCTGCTTTCCCTGTCCGATATGTTTATCTCTCTTTTATAGCTAAATCTTTGGAAGAAAACATATTCTATTTTGACATAGTTGTGTCTTCGGTAGTGCATCTTTTTTTGGATGCCTGGATTTCATCTATGACCTTGACCTACTTTTTGGAGCTGATGATTTTTAGCTCTACTGGCCAAAGGCCTTCATTTTTCATCTAATATTTACCAAACTTTACCAGAGTGTTAATATCAATGAAAGCTTGCACAAGTTCGAAAACCAGCCAGATCGGACCAATAACAGCAGAGTTATGGCCCTTGATTTAGTTAAAACTGCTATATTTTGCCTCGTTAATACGATAGGCTTTCATTTTTCATCTGATCTTTACCAGATGTTTTGCCTTTTTTTTGAGTCGCCATGCGTCAGCATGGCTGACTCTATGGAATCGTGTATATATATGTATATCTAGTTAGTAATGACAGGTTATGGCCCTTGATTTGTTGAAAAATGCTATATTGTATTTTCCTTTGTTAAATCTGTAGTTACTTCATTTTTTATCTGATCTTTACCATATTTGTTTAGAATATTAATATACATCCCCACCCCCCCCCCCCCCCCCCCCCCCCCTCCCCCCCCCCCCCACCCATTTTTAGCTCTACTGATCAGAGATCAGCAGAGCTTATGCCGTGGTGCGGCGTCCGTCGTCCGTCCGTCTGTCCGTCCGTCCGTCTGTCCGTCTGTCTGTCCGTAAACTTTTATTTGTAGCGACTTCACAGCTAAAACTACTGGATGGATATTCATGAAACTTTACAGAAATGTTGCCCATAAAGTCTAGTTGATCCTAGCAAAAATTCATGTTGATGTGAAATTTAAGATGGCCGCCAAAGCTAAAAATAGAGTTTTAAAATACAAGTTTGTAGCGACTTCTTCTTGAAAACTATAAGTGATATTGATATGGGACTTTTTCTAAAATGATCAGCATGACATGATGTTGATCCTAGTCAAAAATCGTTTTGATTCAACGTTAAACATGGCTGCCAGCGGCCATCTTTGTTTACATAGAGTTATATAGTAAAAACTTGTAGCGACTTCTTCTCTGAAACTACTTGGCGGATTGTCATGAATCTTTACAGGAATGTTGCTCTTGATATCTAATTGATCTTAGAAAAATTTCAGGTTGGCCGGAAATTCAAGATGGCCGTCACAGCTAAAAATAGATTTTTAAAAAATAAGTTTGTAGCGACTACTTCTTGAAAACTATAAGTGATATTGATATGGGACTTTTTCTAAAATGATCAGCATTACATGATGTTGATCCTATTCAAAAATCGTTTTGATTCAACGTTAAACATGGCTGCCAGCGGCCATCTTTGTTTACATAGAGTTATATAGTAAAAACTTGTAGCGACTACTCCTCTGAAACTACTTGGCGGATTGTCATGAAACTTTACAGGAATGTTGCTCTTGATGTCTTATTGATCCTATCAAAATTTCAGGTCGGCCGGAAATTCAAGATGGCCGTCACAGCTAAAAATAGATTTTTAAAAAATAAGTTTGTAGCGACTACTTCTTGAAAACTATAAGTGATATTGATATGGGACTTTTTCTAAAATGATCAGCATGACATGATGTAGATCCTTGTGGAAAATTATTTTGATTCGACGTTAAACATGGCTGCCAGTGGCCATCTTTGGTTACATAGAGTTATATAGTAAAAACTTGTAGCGACTACTCCTCTGAAACTACTTGGCGGATTGTCATGAAACTTCACAGGAATGTTGCTCTTGATGTCTAGTTGATCCTAGAAAAATTTCAGGTCGGCCGGAAATTCAAGATGGCTGCCACAGCTAAAAATAGATTTAAAATAAATAAGTTTGTAGCGACTACTTCTTCAAAACAATAAGAGATATTGATATGGGACTTTTTCTAAAATGATCAGTATGACATGATGTTGGTCCTTGTCGAAAATCGTTTTGATTTGACCTTAAACATGGCTGCTTTGTTTACATAGAGTTATATAATGAAAACTTGTAGCGACTACTTCTTTGAAACTACTTGACGGATTTTCATGAAACTTCACAGGAATGTTGCTCTTAATGTCTTATTGATCTTAGCAAAATTTCAGGTCGGCCGGAAATTCAAGATGGCCGCCACGGTTAAAAATAGATTTTCAAAAAACAAGTCTGTAGCGACTACTTCCTGAAATCAAAATCAATCAGTAGAGCTTCAAGGTCATTGACCTCTTGTTATGAATTTCATTCATAGAAGAAAGTGGGACAAATTAAAAAATGCCCATGCCAGACTAGACACAGCAGACTTATTGCCCATGATTACCAGGTGAGCGATCTAAGGCCATCCTATCCCTGTTGTTTTTGCAATGTTTTAAAAAAACTACTGATGGGAATTTTATGTCGACAATTACCCTTGATATAAGAGCCGTTTTAGCCAGTTGAGCATCCACAGGCCCAAGAGGGCCTCTTGTTTTTAATAGAATGGCATTTTGTTTTTAAACAAATGCACTTAAATGTCATCTCAGCAAATGGCAAACTCGATTGTTTTTAGTTACTAAAATGTTTACAAACTTTCATTTAAGCATCATTGACCTTTTTATTTTTAAGTCCAGCCCCCGTTAGGCGAGACATGTGAATCCACAGATTTCATCTTGTACAAGGGTAAGCTTTTTTGAGCACTTTAATCATACTTGTTCATGATTGCAAGTAATAAAAGACATATTGAAATAGTGTTTGCTGTAGTTTTTAAGTGGGTTGTTAATTTGGTTTTAAAAAAAAACTTGGCAACGTTTTTTTAACTTGTCCATTTGAAAAAAAGTCCTGGACAATCATGTTCATTTTTTTTACAGGATTAAACTCTTTTTTTTCACTTTAATAGTACCTGTTGGTGATTGCAAGTAATAAAAGACATATTGAAATATTGTTTGCTGTAGTTTTTAAGTGGGTTATGACTTTTATGGTAAGAAAAAGGTAATTTTTGTCTCGCCTTTTGTAAAAATGCGAGACATAGACGCCGCTAATGTTGGCGGGCTCGACGGCGTCAACATATTGTATTATAACTTTTTTGTCCTTGGGAGTAGAATGTTCAAATTTCATATAATACCTCCTGGTCGTTGTCTGTCTTAATGCCAATGACTTCCAGCACTCCAACTGACCCTGGGTCCGAGTCAAGGTCATTAAAATACATGTACCGTCACCAAATTTGAACGCAAATATTGGAGGTACATGTATTTAAGTGACCTTCACTCTGACCCAGGGTCAGTTGGAGGGCTGGAAGTTGTTGGCAGTGACCTTCACTCTGACCCAGGGTCAGTTGGAGGGCTGGAAGTTGTTGGCATTAAGAAGGACAATGACCAGGAATCTATATATGAAATTTGAACATTCTACTCCCATGACAAGAAAGTTACAATGCAATAGTTAGCGTTAAGATTTGATTAAGGTTTTTGTTAAGAGTTTGGGGTAAGGTTTTGGTTAAATTTTGCGTTAAAGTTCTTACTAACGTTGTAATCCTTTGGAGTAGAGTGTTCAATTTCATATATAACATCACAGTTGTAATCCTGTGGGGGTAGAGTGTTCAAATTTCATATATAACATCACGGGTTATTTTCTTATTACAGTAACTATCAGTCTCCCACTGACCTTGACGTTGCCTCTCTAAATACATGTACAGTCTCCAAAAAATATGTGTTAAGTGCGGTTAAATTATTATAGCTTATTTGTTCTTTGGAGCAGAGTGGTTCAAATTTCATATATAACCACCTTGTCATTGTCCTTAATGCTTATAACTTCCAGCTCTCCAATTGACCATAGGTTGGAGTCCATGGGTTCAGCCTCAAACTGACCCAGTGTCAGGTCAGTGGTCTCAATACATGTACTGTCTCCAAATTTTTATTACAGTTGTAAAGGGACACTGTCCATGAGTAACTAGATATTGAGCATAGCAAATAACTGTCTGATTTTTATTCAATGAAATGTCTACATGAAAACATAAGCATAGACCCAGATAAGCCTGTAGTAATACATTCTTGAGTTTGAAAAAAAAAGTTTTATTTATAAATATTATTTGTAAATATTGTGGGACCCACTTTATTTACATTTTTGTTTGATCACATGACATCCATTAGTGTATTAGCTTTATACATTGTATCTCTTACGCAATACATCTGGCCCGGTTAGCTCAGTCGGTAGCGACGCTCCACTATTATTACATGCAAGTGTAATTTTAATGTGGGTTACGAGTTCTATCCCACAAAACGGTTATTCTTTTTTTGTACCACTATTGAATTCCGTAAAACAATCTTGGTTTTATTTAGTAAATATTCAATAATGGTTGGTGTGTTATGTTTGTCAACGTAATTATTTTGTGTTTTATAGGCTAAAAGTTACGGACATTGTCCCTTTGACTGTGAAGTACAGTGTATCATATCTAAACTCAATTGACAGAATTCTTGTTATTTTAATAACTTCCAGCCACTGAGCACCCATAGTAGCAGTGAACATTACATTCATTATAATATGCACCGACATTTTCTGACATGCTTAGATTAAAAACAATGAAAGCTGACAAGCTGGTAATTGAAGCAATTATACAGAACCGTATACACTTTTCACTTGACAGCCACTGATAAGCTGTGCAGATTAAAATGTAAACACCTGGACTTTTTCATTGCTATATATATATTGAGGGTTCAGTTCAGAACTATTGTATCTCCTTCTTTATTCATATGTAGTTACAATAGTTTTGCACTGACCCCTATATATCAAAAATGGGTAAAGATTTTTGAAATAATATGTTTAAACCATGTAATGTAAGGTTATATATGACGTTTGATTTTTTGTGGTGGAGGCAGACCACCCACTTTTCCTGGGTAGAATGAGTACTGTACACCTTCCGCCTTCCGCCATCCGTAAGAATCGACACTTTCTCACTTAATTGCAGAATTTTTTTTTTTTAAAAATATATATATTTTTTTTTTTAGGCGACTTTTTTTTTTTCTCTTGGTTTACGGATCCGCCGAATTTTGGCATTCAAAACACATTAATGCATGAAGAAAGTTCCTAATTGATGGTATTTCGATTGAATGTTTGTTAAATTTGCGGGTCGTAAAAGTGCGGTGTCATAGTAGTTCGGATGGTACATAATTTCGGATTTTTTTTTACATAATCGAATAGTAAAACATTTCTATTCATTATTTAATCCATCATTCTTTCTTTTATCATGTGTAATGAGTTCCTGGAATCCTACTTTTAAAGGAATTTTACTCTAAGCTCCTAATTCTTTAACTTGGAGAAAGTGGTGACAAAATGAAAAATATAGCCAGAGGAGGCCCTGATAGTATAATAAAACCTGATTAAAAATTTGGCTCCAAGTTCGGCTCCAGTTTCACCAAGTCGGCTCTGATTATTATAGTTTGGCAAAAGTGCTAGTACTCTCCTTTGCATCGGTTGTAAATTTCAATGTAATATATATTGTTTAAATCAGGGCCTGTCCATTTTAAATCAGGGCCTGTCCATTTTCAGAAGCAACAAGCCCTGTCTCTAAAAATAATTTTCTTTGAGCACTGAATATTAAAAGAATATTCAACGATTTAAATACACGTTGTGTTGTATAAACTTACGGTTTTATATGAGAAACATGGTCACCATGTTTGAAATTTGTACTTAGAAACACATTTAATTTTTTATTTATTTTTTTCCCCTTCCGACCGAGCGTAAAAAAATAAGAAAAAATCCGTAAACCAAGAAAAAAAAAATTGTGGCCTTAATGACAATAATGATTCAGTGACAATGACAATAAAGACAATTTTATATTTAAAGGTTTAGCACTTAAAATGTTTAACGTTGACAAACATTACCCAGCAACCAAGTTTGCTAAAATAATTCTTCTATTTAAAGGGACACTGTTTTGAGCTTAGAAAACAAACACAAAATAATTATGTTCTTATACATGCGGTCCCATGTATTGGAGTCTATCCTCCAAGAACATTAAAAAACCTTAGGAATCTATTTGATAGTAAGAGTAGGGTAGGTTCCTGGATTCCTATGTATCCTTCTCCTCTCTCTGGGGTGGCTGTAAATAACCTATAATGTGTTGATGAGCCGTTAAAGAACTTGAGATACTAAGTTACTAGTTTGGTGGACAAGTCACTTTAGGCGAGACACCATATTGCGGCAACTCTTGTTAAAATTGCCATTTTGATATTTTTTATAGGAAAAATGGCGATCTATACTTCTTAATCTTTATTATAAAGGATCCCCAGTTTTCGATCTCGCACCATGGGGTATTGTACACTATCCTACCATGTGTCCTTGTGTTTATTGTAAATTAGTGTGTGCATGGGTCACCAAACTTTATGACAGGATGTTATGTAATATTACATACTTTTATGGCGTACGCTTTTTTTCACTTGCGGTAAACTCGCCTGACAACAGATCAATATCTAAATCATCAACATCAACAAAATAGCCATTTCGACATTCCTTTTAATGCGAACCAGCAACTTTGAAATGAGAGCACTTTACAATCATTCAGATGATTTTAGTAGAGAATTTTAATTTTGACTAATTGCATTTTGAATCTGTCAACAGGCTTAGCTAACTAAAAGTTTGTAAATTAGCCGACTTTAAAACCGCGAAGAAACAAACAATAATAACGCATTGTTCAAATTATCATTTACAAATTTGTCGGTGTTATTTTTATTTATAATTGATTGTGTGTTTGTTAAGTTCTCAATTGTTAGTTAGGCTAAATAAAATTATTCCTTGGTTTACTGTAATCTGACCGAACCTCTAAAAACACCCCCGACTCCTTTTTTTTTTAATGAAAAAAAAAATGAAAAATAATAATTTGAAAACAAAAAAATAATTTAAAAAAAAATAATTTGAAAACAAAAAAATAATGTTCACGCGATCACTGTGCAATTTTCAATTTCGCAGTGCGGTTTTTACAGCGTGTGAATTTCACGGTATTCGGTGCACAGGACTGATATTAAACAGTCAAAATGGCGTCTCCCAGTGCTGTTTTGGCTGTACAGTTTCAAAAATGTCAGCACATGGAAGCGCTCAATGTTATGGCGCGCACTCTCCATAAAGAATCGATTGATGAATTGTTTGACAAGTACCACAAACAGGTCGGTAAATGCCTAGAGTTCCAGGCCACCTGTCGTAAGTTTGTTTCTAAAATAGTAATATTAATGTGCATATGTTTACTTGCTTCTCAGCACTAAGCATTGGAATCGACTACTACTGCATTATAACTTCTTGAAGAAGTATGCCATTCCATAATAATTTTCTGAACTCAACTTCGTAATAACTAACATGAGAAATTTATAAATATTTATTACTTTCTGAGGTTATAGAAGTAATATACATGTAAGTCAACACTTTTACAGAACTATTCAAATGGTCAATTAACATTTGACATTATAACTTTGAATATTTTTTCAGCTGTCTGGGAGGCAAGAACTGCTCTTGGTTATGTCAAGCACAGAATTTGACTGCACCTGTGGGTCCCCCATGCTTCCTGATGGTCATACATTCAGGAAGAGCATGGAAGTCAAGTCACTCATAACATGTCAGGCCCCACTGGAGATCACACTGTATGGAGCTGGACTGATCCCAGCCGACTCATGTACTCATTGTGCTGCTGTTGGAGCTCTTTCGGACTTGCGGAAAACATTTAAAACTGTTTTACCACTTTGCAATAATTGCAAGTGTTTGGGAAAAGAGCCAGTTGTTACCAGGCCTTTTGGGAAACAATAAAACACACAATTTCATATTGTTATCTATTGTAGATTTTAAAATACCACATTTTCCCATTCATCAAAGCTCATCGCCACCTTAAATGTAAGTTCGCCAAAAACAGTAAATGAAAAATAAAATAAAATAAAATGCCTACCTGCCTACCCTATTTTTTTCAGCAATGTTACAGTAAACACGGGTATAGTTGTATTTGGCCTTATGACAAGAGAATACATTAAACACGAGATTTTTTATTTCACACAATGCAAACCAATTAGCACAATGTAACTAAAATTGTTTTAAATTTTAATCAACTCGAGATGTTGCCAGTTTTTAAAAAATATATATATTTGCGTTATATTTTGTTTGCCGATTCGAGATTTTCCTTGTTTGATAAAGCATCAACACCATTACGATGAAGATTATTTTTATTTGACAATCATTTAAATATTAATCAAAATTTGTTTATACAGCTACAAAAATCATAAAATAGCCCGGTGATTGCGAAATTGCTTTGAGAAGAAAAAAAATAGCGTAGGAAAATGTTTTAAAATCGCGATCTCTCTCGTTTAATTTATCGTTATTCGAAATAAAATAGCGTCGCTAGGAAGATGATTTGTTTGCCTTTCTCATCATATAAATCATTTACATATTTATTTAATAACATTTGTACCATGGCCAGGTGCTAGTGGGGCCTGGTAGGTGTGTAATCTTGTATTACCTCTCATGCAGATTCAATAAAACCGAGTCTGACACTTTTCTCTCTTGTTTGTAGCTTCCAAGGGATCCTCTTTTCAGTATTTATCCATGCATAAGAATTCAGTCCAAAAATAAAGTGTTTATACATGTTCTACTCTTTAAGCTATATAATCACTAAATTGTATGTTAAACTTGACAGTCCTGCCCACTCTTGTTCTCATTACAACTGGTGTCTCTTGTACGATACAACCAATGTCTTCATCACTGGACATGTTATTGTCGTCCTCTTCTGCAACAATCTCCAGATTTCCATAATCGTATTTGTCTTTCATAATCTGACTGTAACTTTCTTCGTTGAGAATAATCGAGTCCATGTTTGTTTCATATTTCTTTTGATTCCAGCACTTGAATGACATCTTCATTGGTGAAGCTTTCATCGCCAGCTGAAATGAAGGTCAAACAGTTGACACCTACACACTGCTTGTACAGTAAATGACCCATGTTGGCTTCATTCACGACAGTGGTACACACAGTAGCATCTGTGCTTGAATGTTTAATGACACTTGCATGGATTTTGAAACGGTCAGATCTCTGAAGTTAACAGGATTCGGTTCAGGCTGTAGTTGGTAAACATATTCAGCGGAAGGGTGCTTGGTTTGTCCGTGGTTGAATTATTTCTGACTGTATTTTGCCTCACTTTCTGACCAATTCTCTAGCTCCTTATCTTTATCCTTCATCTTTGGACAGTTTTTGTGACTCGGGACATGACAGTTCTAAATTCTAGATCCGGAACAGAAATATGACCGCCGGGTGCAAGATTATAATAGCGTAAATGAGTTTTCTTGCCCCTTCCATATAGTAAAGATGACAACCTGTTAAAATTTCTAACCTGGTTAGAATTCTCGGAAACTTACTTTATCATGCAAATAAACATGTCTGCTATTAAACATTAAGGAAATTGGGAGTTTAATGTCTTCTAAGAAACATTTCTTTAGCTGTATACTAAGACCGGGTCAAAGGTCAACGTTATTTTTACCCCTAATCGTACAAACTCGCTGATCTCCGTAGATCATCAGAAATAATGCTCGTAGGTATTTCCAAAGATACACGTCGATTCGATGGGTTTGGGTGATTTGCCCCGGCAAAGTACCGTGTAAACCATAACAAAAATATAGACCTGGAAATGGATTGATGTTAAACATATTTGTATTATTTATTAAATTTTATACTCTTTTGAAACAAGTCTTAGTACTTTATAGTCTGACAGTTTAAGCTAAAATAGTTAATGTAAAAATATTTTATAATTAATTATGTAATGTTTTTTTTACATGACAAAAGGAGCAGCCAATAGTGAATGCTCGGCCAATCCCGTCATTCTTCGGGATGTAGGAGCAGCATGATGGTTCATTGGGTGCCGCCATTGTTTATTCCACGTGACTGAACCCAAGTGACCGAAAAGTAGTATCAAAGATGGTGTTCCTTTCCGAGATTATTTTTCAAAAAAATGATTGAGGCAGTTCTGATTGTTTTACCCCTTGCAATTTCATACCCTGTCAACTTTCACTTCTGAAATTTATATCAAAAATTGTCAAAAACAAGATGAGCTGCATTTTCAAATATCAACAACATGTAAAGAATATAATTACAGTCACAAAATAACAGGAAACTGCAATAAAAAAGGTTTTAAAGAAGAAGAAAAAACTAGCACTCTCTCCTACAGAACTACTTTCGAATGCACCAGACGAGCACATCCAGCTGATTTAGTGGAATATAACCTGAAATGTAGTGTGATTGTCTGTGTGTGAAGTACCAGAATCCACAATACGCTAGTTTCTTCATATCATTTAAGACGCAGACAAAAAGGCGGCTGACTTCCATGACATTGGGTTTGCATTAGTATGATATTATATTAAAACAACATGATTTGAGTATTATTGATTCATTTAAGTTATTTTAGTGTCAGACATTTTTTAAGTATTATACAAAATAATTAAGTATAAAACAAGCTACATAGACAGACAACAATGACACTGGGCTTATTGCCTGGAAAAAGCAACATCTTTCCGTCTCGAACCTATGGTGGCTGATTTCTGCCATTTGTCGTCTTTTCGTTATTTCGCCCCCGAAAAGACGACAGAACGAAAAGACGAAAAGACAATAAATGCAGTGTGAAAAGATGACAGAATGAAAAGACGACATTTCAAGGGCTAAAAGACGACAGAATGCCACGCGAAAAGACGACACTTCAGCCGCGAAAAGTCGCCATTTGGTATTGTCGTCTTTTCGTTATTTCGTGTGGCCTTCGGTTGTCTTTTCGCTTCTAATCCATTTAAAAACTGACCATTTATGTAATTCTTGGGTTTGCCTTAACACTTTCATTTTATTGACAGTTTTCTAATGGTAATGTCCCGTTTAAGTAATGGTTGCTATGGTATTTTGATGTCATAGTAAGATGACGTTACATACCATAGCATGTGACGTGACGTCACATGACGTCCTGTCGCATTAAAATAAAACAGAATCACATATAGCGAATTCATATAAATCGGGTTATAGTAGGAAAATTGTTAGAGTGGAATGACTTCTGATTGCACATTTCAGACATTTTTCATGTTACGGAAAAAAACAGTCTGAAAAACAAAAAGTTTACAAAAAAGCTGTAAATCAGGCTATTTCAGTTTTCTTAAAATAGTGCTGTTAGGCCAAATTTGGGGAGATTCACTTTAAATAAGTAAGTAGTAAGTTTCGAGTAAGAAAATTGAGTTTCGAATAAGAAAGTGAGTTTCGAGTAAGGAAAGAAAAAAGTGAGTTTCGAGTAAGAACAGAAAAAAGTGAGTTTCGAGTAAGAACAGAAAAAAAGTGAGTTTCGAGTTTCGAAAAAAAGTGAGTTTCGAGTAAGAACAGAAAAAAGTGAGTTTCGAGTAAGAAATTTAAAAAAGTGAGTTTCGAGTAAGAACAGAAAAAAGTGAGTTTCGAGTAAGAAATGTAAAAAGGTGAGTTTCGAGTAAGAACAGAAAAAAGTGAGTTTCGAGTAAGAAAAGAGTAAGAAATGTAAAAAAGTGAGTTTCGAGTAAGAACAGAAAAAAGTGAGTTTCGAGTAAAAAATGTAAATAAGTGAGTTTCGAGTAAGAAATCAAAAAGTGAGTTTCGAGTAATACTAAATGAAACTGTAAGATAAAGAAAATCTGATAAATTAGATTGTCATTATGCACAGCGTGAATAAACACAAACTAAACAGTCAAGGTTTGCATTAATTACTCGTTGAATATAACTTTTAAGGATCTCGCGGGTTTACTGGTGAAAATATTAATACTATCGATTCTATTTTCGGTTTGATAAGTATTCGGTTTGATAAGTATTGATAAAAAGTATTGGACTTGCAGAAAGTACATTTTTAATCAAAACTTAATATCATGTTATTTTGAAACTGTTATATGTTTATATTTATAATTCTGCTTCTGCTAATCGTTCTGATTTGTTCACAGTGATTCTTTTTAAATAGTAGATTTACTACTAAGGATAAACTTAAATGACTAACTTACAAACCTTAATATACTGGCAATTTGGTTATCTCATATGATGTCACTCTAACAATAGAAAAATACAGGTAAATACGCAGGTTGATTGGATAGTTTACCTGTTTTAGGGAGGTTTTTACTAAACGTGACATCATTTGAGATAACCAAATTGGCATTATACACTCTTTGTTTCTTGTTTGTTTAAGATTGATCGGATCGTTAGTCCGTATGTCACACTTGTATGTAATGTGTTTATAGCTACTTGATGCCAATACATGAAAGACAGTTATGTACGCACTGAAGTGTATCACTTTTTTACAGCTTTCCCATTTTTATTTGTTCTTCATTTGTATCATCAAAAATAATAGTGTTAGATATATTATTATATCTATACTGATTAGTATGTTAATTTATGGCATCAGAAAAAATCACAACAATAAATAAGTGAAATAGTTTATTTGTAAAATATATGATAATGTGGAAAGATAATGTAAATAGCATAATTGCGTCACGTCGTTACAGCGAAGAGTTGGCTTAGATTCTGTCTCTCGACTGCTTCAAATGTATGAACTTCTAAGGTTTTAAGACATAATATTCTATAAATAATACATGTATCTCCTCATCAATCAATAATCATAATTTCAAAATTTTAAAATAAAAAATAAAGAGTTATAAGGGATAAAAAAATTGACATATTCCGGCGATTCCACATAAAAAGCTATTTAGTTTTATTAAAATATTAAAACAATTCTTAACTTTAAATTCTATTTCAAGTATTGTCATAGACATTGAGTTAAAATTGAAATTGTAGTTTTTTTGACAAATGAGGTTTTCTGACATACATGTATATGTTTCAATTTTAAAGGTATTTCGTGTACTGATAAAGCACTATTGCTACTAGTAGTAATGGTGAAAAAATAGGTGTGCAACTGACCAGTAACTGACCAGGTAAGTACATATAAATATAATAATCAAATATACATGACTTCACAATACTCATAAATTACAATACAATGGTAAATTATTTATACAAAATGTCTTTAAAATTCAAAAATATGCATGCATGTCTAAAAACCTCATTTATCAAAAAAATAAAAGTTCCATTTTAATTTAATTTCTTCGACGTTACTTGATTCAAATAGTTTTAAAATTTTATTTAATCTAAGAGTTAATACCAGATACGTATTGTTTCGTTTTTTCTCTTTCTTTTTTTCGTTACTCGAAACTCACTTTTTAAAGTTCTTACTCGAAACTCACTTTTTAATAATTCTTACTCGAAACTCACTTTTTAATGATACTTACTCGAAACTCACTTTTTTATAATTCTTACTCGAAACTCACTTTTTAATAATTCTTACTCGAAACTCACTTTTTGATAGTTCTTACTCGAAACTCACTTTTTTCTTGTTTTACTCGAAACTCACTTTTTACTTGTCTTACTCGAAACTCACTTTTGATATGTTTTACTCGAACCTCATTTTTTACTTGTTTTACTCTAAACTCACTTTTTATTTATTCAAACTCGAAACTCACTTTTAATATTTCTTACTCGAAACTCACTTTACTTACTCGAAACTCACCTTTCTTACTCGAAACTCGACACTCGACAAAAAGAAATCCTCAAATTTGGGACAATCGCAATGATTCGTATGTCAAAACGCAAAATTAAAAATAGGGGCGTTTCAAAAAAATAAAATAACTGACAACTTTCCCTTAATGGGGCAGTCCTCAGTTTCACACGAATGTCCATGTAAATCAGAAAGAAAACAACTAAGCATCTTGTAGGTCCATGGATGGTATTAATAATAATTATGAAGTGCATGTTTGCTGTATCAGTTTTGATTACTTATAAGTTTATTTTGATATAATGGAATATGCCTTCTTTGTTTTTTTTGAAGGCTATAAATAGAAAAATGCGAAACTATCAAAACTTTCAAAAATTAGCAAAATTGGCTGATTTTGACTCATGGGCTCATCAATTTGGAATAACTTCTTAAAAAGCCAGTGAAGGTATGTACAATTTAGCATTTCCTGATATGCAAGAGCATGATGAGTGCAGAAATGACCCTGACATGCTGATAAAATCTTTTTATTGTTATTTATTGACATTTGAAATATTGGTAAAATTGCATTTTAAGCTTGTTTTGAGAGTGGGTGGGGGAGGGGGTAATCTAAAAGAAATGAGGCAAACATTGTAAAGAACATGCTTGTTGGTACTTTTATTTGGTATGAAAACATGGGTAATTTAATGGTCTTCAAAAAAATGTATGATCCAATGATGGTGTGAATTTGTTTTGCTCAAGGATTCAGGCTAAGGGCTTGTCATACTTTGATCGTTGAGAATTGGACATTAAACTGTGGAGTGCCCGCCCACCCACCCGTGTCATTATCTATCTAATTCCCCATACCCAGTGTCATTGTTGTCTGTCCTAATTCCCCATCCCCGGTGTCATTGTTGTATGTGTAATTCCCCATGCCCAGTATCATTGTTGTCTGTCTAATTCCCCATGCCCAGTGTCATTGTTGTCTGTCTAATTGCCCATCCACAGTGTCATTGTTGTCTGTCTAATGCCCCACACCAGTGTCATTGTTGTCTGTCTAATTCCCCATACAGGGTCATTGTTCTCTGTATAATTCCCCATCCTCAGTGTCATTGTTGTCTGTCTAATTCCCCATCCCCAGTGTCATTGTAGTCCATCTAATTCCCCATACCCAGTGTCATTGTTGTCAGGGTTCGACACTAACGCTAGTCCGCTAGTCCTGTGCCCACCTGTTTTTCAGGAGGACTACCTAAAATGAAAGTTGGCTAGTCCGTCTGACTAGTAATTTTTCGAGCCCCATTATAGATATTACAGCCGTAAAATACACATTCCTAATATAGGGCCGGGGTCACTCGATTAGGCGAAGTCGCTTAAAACGTCGCTATGATTTGGCTGACTTCGCTTTTCTATCCATGTGGAGCGAAATTTGAGTCGCCGTCATTTTCGGGTGATTTTCGGCAATTTCAAATGTGATTAACCTCATAATTAACAAAACCCTCTAAATTACACGATCAGCTCGTGTTTCACAAGTACCTTATTTAACCCCATTACCATTAAATAACAACCCGACTCTTATCTAATCAGGGCAATAGCCTAATTATCGATCATTATCGGTGTGCCTGAGGCGAGATGTGAATATAACCGACATGTTTGCTCGTTAGACGATCACGTGATTAGATCATGTAGGGATCATGTGCGCATTCTATTTAAGTAAACCAATCAAAGCCGTCGTATTTTTCCGTTTGGTGAATAATTAAAAATCGTACTACAAACTACTACGCAAGGGCGGGGTTATTATTAGACGAGATACTTTGAAAATGATTTCTCCAGCGATAAATAAATTTAAAAAGCGGTTATAATTGTATGATTGACATCGGCACTGTGAGTTGTAAAGAATCTTTGCGGCGGTCGTCAATAAGCAAAAGCGCAAACTTCTATTGTGTGTTTTATCGATGGCTAATTAGGTAATAAAGAAATGTGTTTGGTATAAAGCGAGTTTGTTTGTGATTGCTTTATAGACGAGAGAAATCAACGGAAATGTATTGAATCCTACGATTAGTCATAGCAATCAATAACTTATCTATGTCTATGGATTAGCAGGGAGTAAGTATATAGGGAGGAGAAACGGATCGTTTTGCCGTTTTATGTTGTCGCGCGTGTTTCACTACTGCGTGAAAATGACTACTTCCGGTTGTTTCGCGCGTGTGTGAAAAACAGCAAATTCTTATAAATTATTACACTTACAAACTCAATAAAGGTGCGAAATGTAAACATAAGTATTATTTATTCACATTGTGTCCTCTAATACAGAGCGTGTATTTGTTTGCATGTATAAAAGCACATTACCAGACGGTTCCGTTAAAATTAAAAATGGCATGGAGCTATTGCAAAAGAGATACAAGGTATGGGTTATATTAGGCATTAATAATAACAAAAAGTGAATAGTAGACATATTTATCTTTGTCAAGAAGGTTATTTTGTGATGTTGATTATAACAGAAAGCCGTGAATAAGAGGCTGTAAAAACTGCCTAATTTGCGAGGTTGGCTGAAATTTTAACTTTTCAAATTTAACGCGCTTATGATCGATTTACCTGTATCGATAAATAGTAAATGGCGGCGTTCAAGCGCGACAGCATAAATCGATAAACTAGAGCGTTTATGAACCCGTTTCTCCTCCCTGTATACTTACTCCCTGGGATAAGGTAATGATTTTGTGTTTTGTTACTCAATGCGGGTATGACTGAAAAAAAAAGTTTGGGGTAATTGTCGAATAATTAGTATTTTTCAATAAAAATGAAACGAAGACCAGAATAATATTGCATTCGATCAACATTTGTCAAGTTGGTTAGGGTTGAAAATGCATCTAAATCTGATGAAAGTCTGCCTGGGAGAAACCGAAAAACAATAAGTTTTACGATTTCAGTTGGTATCTTCAAGACGAAAAGGGGTTTTGGCATTGTTCACTTTGAAGTTGTCTCCTGTTATACACCTGTTTTTTTTGTTGCTAAATACACCGTCTTTTGGAAGGACCATCTAGTTCTCAGGAGGACTACTAAATTTTTAAAGTCACTAGTCCTGCGGACTACCCGTTTAAAAAAGTTAGTGTCGAACCCTGGTTGTCTGTCCTAATTCCCCATCCCCGGTGTCATTGTTGTATGTCTAATTCCCCATGCCCAGTGTCATTGTTGTCTATCTAATTCCCCATGCCCAGTGTCATTGTTGTCTGTCTTAATTGCCCATCCACAGTGTCATTGTTGTCTGTCTAATTCCCCATGCCCAGTGTCATTGTTGTATGTCTTAATTCCCCATCCCCGGTGTCATTGTTGTATGTCTAAATCCCCATCCCCAGTGTCATTGTTGTCTGTCTAATTCCCCATGCCCAGTGTCATTGTTGTCTGTCTTAATTGCCCATCCACAGTGTCATTGTTCTCTGTATAATTCCCCATCCTCAGTGTCATTGTTGTCTGTCTAATTCCCCATCCCCAGTGTCATTGTAGTCCATATAATTCCCCATCCTCAGTGTCATTGTTGTCTGTCTAATTCCCCATCCCCAGTGTCATTGTAGTCCATATAATTCCCCATCCCCAGTGTCATTGTAGTCCATATAAATTATATGGACTACAATGACACTGGGGATGGGGAATTATTAATTCCCCATCCCCAGTGTCATTGTTGTCTGTCTAATTCCCCATCCCCAGTGTCATTGTTGTCTGTCTAATTCCCCATCCCCAGTGTCATTGTTCTCTGTCAAATTACCCATACCCAGTATCATTGTTCTCTGTATAATTCCCCATTCTCAGTGTCATTGTTCTCTGTCTAATTCCCATTCCCCAGTGTCATTGTTGTCTGTCTAATTGCCCATCCTCAGTGTCATTGTTGTCTGTCTCGTTGCCCATCCCCAGTGTAATTGTTGTCTGTCTAATTCCCCATCCCCAGTGTCATTGTTGTCTGTATAATTCCCCATCCCCATTGGCATTGTTGTCTGTCTAATTCCCCATCCCCTGTGTCATTGTTCTCTGTCTAATTGCCCATCCCCAGTGTCATTGTTCTCTGTCTAATTGCCCATCCCCAGTGTCATTGTTGTCTGTCTAATTCCCCATTCCCAGTGTCATTGTTCTTAGTTTAATTCCCCATCCTCAGTGTCATTCTTGTCTGTCTAATTCCCCATCCCCAGTGTCATTGTTCTGTCTAATACCCCATCCCCAGTGTCATTGTTCTCTGTCTAATTCCCCATCCCCAGTTTAATTGCTGTCTGTTTATTCCCCATGCCCAGTGTCATTGTTGTCTGTCTAATTCCCCATCCCCAGTGTCATTGTTGTCCATCTAATTCCCCATCCCCAGGGTCATTGTTGTCTGTGTAATTCCCCATGCCCAGTGTCAGTGTTGTCTGTCTACTTCCCCATCCTTAGTGTCATTGTTCTATGTCTAATTCCCCATCCCCAGTGTCATTGTTGTCTGTCTAATTGCCCATCCCCAGTGTCATTGTTGTCTGTCTAATTCCCCATCCCCAGTGTCATTGTTGTCTGTCTAATTCCCCATCCCCTGTGTCATTGTTCTCTGTCTAATTGCCATGCCCAGTGTCATTGTTGTCTGTCTAATTTCCCATCCTCAGTGTCATTGTTGTCTTATTCCCCATCCCCAGTATCATTGTTCTCTGTCTAATTCCCCATCCCCAGTTGCATTGCTCTCTGTCTAATTCCCCATCCCCAGTGTCATTGTTGTCTGTCTAATTCCCCATGCCCAGTGTCATTGTTCTCTGTCTAATTCCCCATCCCCGGTGTCATTGTTGTATGTCTAATTCCCCATGCCCAGTGTCATTGTTGTCTGTCTAATTCCCCATGCCCAGTGTCATTGTTGTCTGTCTAATTGCCCATCCACAGTGTCATTGTTGTCTGTCTAATTCCCCACACCAGTGTCATTGTTGTCTGTCTAATTCCCCATACAGGGTCATTGTTCTCTGTATAATTCCCCATCCTCAGTGTCATTGTTGTCTGTCTAATTCCCCATCCCCAGTGTCATTGTTGTCTGTCTAATTGCCCATCCCCAGTGTCATTGTTGTCTGTCTAATTCCCCATCCCCAGTGTCATTGTTCTCTGTCAAATTCCCTATACCCAGTGTCATTGTTCTCTGTTTAATTCCCCATTCTCAGTGTCATTGTTCTCTGTCTAATTCCCCATCCCCAGTGTCAATGTTGTCTGTCTAATTGCCCATCCTCAGTGTCATTGTTGTCTGTCCAGTTCCCCATCCCCAGTGTAATTGTTGTCTGTCTAATTCCCCATCCCCAGTGTCATTGTTGTCTGTATAATTCCCCATCCCCATTGGCATTGTTGTCTGTCTAATTCCCCATCCCCTGTGTCATTGTTCTCTGTCTAATTCCCCATCCCCAGTGTCATTGTTCTCAGTCTAATTGCCCATCCCCAGTGTCATTGTTGTCTGTCTAATTCCCCATTCCCAGTGTCATTGTTCTCAGTTTAATTCCCCATCCTCAGTGTCATTCTTGTCTGTCTAATTCCCCACCCCCAGTGTCATTGTTCTCTGTCTAATTCCCCATCCCCAGTGTCATTGTTCTCTGTCTAATTCCCCATCCCCAGTGTCATTGTTGTCTGTCTAATTGCCATGCCCAGTGTCATTGTTGTCTGTCTAATTCCCCATCCTCAGTGTCATTGTTGTCTAATTCCCCATCCCCAGTGTCATTGTTCTCTGCCTAATTCCCCATCCCCAGTTTAATTGCTGTCTGTCTAATTCCCCATGCCCAGTGTCATTGTTGTCTGTCTAATTCCCCATCCCCAGTGTCATTGTTGTCCATCTAATTCCCCATCCCCAGGGTCATTGTTGTCTGTGTAATTCCCCATGCCCAGTGTCAGTGTTGTCTGTCTAATTCCCCATCCCCAGGGTCATTGTTCTCTGTCTAATTCCCCATCCTCAGTGTCATTGTTGTCTGTCTAATTCCCCATCCCCAGTGTCATTGTAGTCCACCTAATTCCCCATCCCCAGGGTCATTGTTGTCTGTCTAATTCCCCATGACCAGTGCCATTGTTGTATATCTAATTGCTCATCCCCAGTTGTCTGTCTAATTGCCCATCCCCAGTGTCATTGTTGTCTGTCTAATTGCCCATCCCCAGTGTCATTGTTGTCTGTCTAATTCCCCATCCCCAGTGTCATTGTTCTCTGTCTAATTCCCCATCCTTAGTGTCATTGTTCTATGTCTAATTCCCCATCCCCAGTGTCATTGTTGTCTGTCTAATTGCCCATCCCCAGTGTCATTGTTGTCTGTCTAATTCCCCATCCCCAGTGTCATTTTTCTCTGTCTAATTCCCCATCCCCTGTGTCATTGTTCTCTGTCTAATTGCCATGCCCAGTGTCATTGCTGTCTAATTCCCATCCCCAGTGTCATTGTTCTCTGTCTAATTCCCATCCCCAGTGTCATTGCTGTCTGTCTAATTCCCATGCCCAGTGTCATTGCTGTCTGTCTAATTCCCCATCCTCAGTGTCATTGTTGTCTTATTCCCAATCCCCAGTGTCATTGTTCTCTGTCTAATTCCCCATCCCCAGTGTCATTTTTCTCTGTCTAATTCCCCATCCCCAGTGTCATTTTTCTCTGTCTAATTCCCCATTCCCAGTATTATTGTTGTCCGTCTAATTCCCCATCCCCAGTGTCATTGTTGTCTGTCTAATTCCCCATACCCAGTGTCATTGTTCTCTGTCTAATTCCCCATCCCCAGTATTATTGTTGTCCATCTAATTCCCCATCTCCAGGGTCATTGTTGTCTGTCGAATTTGCCATGTCCAGTGTCATTGTTGTGTGTCTAATTCCCCATCCCCAGTGTCATTGTTGTCTAATTCCCCATCCCCAGTGTCATTGTTCTCTGTCTAATTCCCCATCCCCAGTGTCATTGTTGTCCATCTAATTCCCCATCCCCAGTGTCATTGTTGTCTAATTCCCCATCCCCAGTGTCATTGTTCTCTGTCTAATTCCCCATTCCCAGTGTCATTGTTGTCTAATTCCCCATCCCCAGTGTCATTGTTCTCTGTCTTATTCCCCATCCCCAGTGTCATTGTTGTCTAATTCCCCATCCCCAGTGTCATTGTTCTCTGTCTAATTCCCCATCCCTGGTGTCATTGTTCTCTGTCTAATTCCCCATCCCCAGTGTCATTGTTCTCTGTCTAATTCCCCATCCCCAGTGTCATTGTTCTCTGTCTAATTCCCCATCCCCAGTATTATTGTTGTCTAATTCCCCATACCCAGTGTCATTGTTCTCTGTCTAATTCCCCATCCCCAGTATTATTGTTGTCTAATTCCCCATCCCCAGTATCATTGTTGTATGTCTAGGCGGCACTCCTCAGTTTCGCACGAATGCATTCTTTGGGGTTTTTGGAGGCTATAAATAGATAAATGCTCAACTAGCAAAAACTTCCAAAAAGTAGGCAAAATGGCTGAATTCGACTCGCGGGGAGATAAGCATGGAATAACTTTTTAAAATGCCGGAGAAGTTATGTAAAACTTAGCATTTCCTGATATGCAAGAGCATTATGAGTGCAGACATGACCCTGATATGCTTAGGAAAATTCATTTTTAGCTCTACTGATCAGAGATCAGCAGAGCTTATGCCGTGGTGCGGCGTCCGTCGTCCGTCCGTCTGTCCGTCTGTCCGTCCGTCTGTCTGTCCGTAAACTTTTTTTTGTAGCGACTACTCCTCTGAAACTACTGAATGGATTTTCATGAAACTTTACAGAAATGTTGCCCATGAAGTCTAGTTGATCCTAGCAAAAATTCATGTAGATGTGAAATCCAAGATGGCCGCCAAATCTAAAAATAGGTTTTTAAAAAACAAGTTTGTAGCGACTACTTCTTGAAAACTCTAAGGGATATTGCTATGGGACTTTTTCTAAAATGATCAGCATGACATGATGTTGGTCCTTGTCGAAAATCGTTTTGATTCGACGTTAAACATGGTTGCCAGCGGCCATCTTTGTTTACATAGAGTTATATAATGAAAACTTGTAGCGACTACTCCTCTGAAACTACTTGACGGATTTTCATGAAACTTCACAGGAATGTTGCTCTTGATGTCTAATTGATCCTAGCAAAATTTCAGGTCGGCCGAAAATTCAAGATGGCCGCCATGGCTAAAAATAGATTTTTAAAAAATAAGTTTGTAGCGACTACTACTTGAAAACTATAAGAGATATTGATATGGGACTTTTTCTAAAATGATCAGCATGACATGATGTTGGTCCTTGTCGCAAATCTTTTTGATTCGACGTTAAACATGGCTGCCAGTGGCCATCTTTGTTTACATAGAGTTATATAATGAAAACTTGTAGCGACTACTCCTCTGAAACTACTTGACGGATTTTCATGAAACTTCAAGATGGCCGCCACGGCTAAAAATTGATTTTTAAAAAATAAGGTTTGTAGCGACTACTTATTGAAAACTATAAGAGATATTGATATGGGACTTTTTCTAAAATTATCAGCATGACCTGTTGGTTATCCAAGTCGAACATTATTTTGATTTGACGTTAAACATGGCTGCCAGTGGCCATCTTTGTTTACATAGAGTTATATAATGATAACTTGTAGCGACTACTCCTCTGAAAATACTTGACGGATTTTCATGAAACTTCACACGAATGTTGCTCTTGATATCTAATTGATCCTTGCAAAATTTCAGCTCGGCCGGAAATTCAAGATGGCCGCCATGGCTAAAAATAGATTTTCAAAATACAAGTTTGTAGCGACTACTTCCTGAAATCAAAATCAATCAGTAGAGCTTCAAGGTCATTGACCTCTTGTTTTTATTTATTGACATTTGAAATATTGCTAATATTGCATTTTTAGCATGTTTTGAGGGGTGCGGTAATCTTAAAGAAATGGGACTAAAGTTGTATAGAAAATGCTTTTTGGTGCTTTTATTTGGTATGGAAACATGTGTAATTTTATTGTCTTCTAAGAAATGTATGACACAATGATGATGTGATTTATTTTTGCTCAAGGATTCAGGCTAAAAGCTTGTCATGGGTTTGATTATTGAGATCTGTACATTAAACTGTCGAGTGCCCCCCTAATTCCCCAGTGTCATTGTTGTATGTCTAATTCCCCATCCCCAGTGTCATTGTTGTCTATCTAATTCCCCATCCCCGGTGTCATTATTGTCTACATCCTCATCCCCAGTATCATTGGTGTATGTCTAATTCCCCATCCCCAGTGTCATTGTTGTCTAATTCCCCATCCCTATTATCATTGTTGTATGTCTAATTCCCCATCCCCAGTGTCATTGTTGTCTATCTAATTCCCCATCCCCGGTGTCATTGTTGTATGTCTAAATCCCCATCCCCAGTGTCATTGTTGTCCATCTAATTCCCCATCTCCAGTGTCATTGTTGTCTACTTCCCCATCCCCAGTGTCATTGTTGTCCATCTAATTTCCCATCCCCAGTGTCCTTGTTGTCTGTCTAATTCCCCATTCCTGGTGTCATTGTTGTATGTCTAAATCCCCATCCCCAGTGTCATTGTTGTCCATCTAATTCCCCATCTCCAGTGTCATTGTTGTCTGTCTAATTCCCCATCCCCAGTGTCATTGTTGTCTGTCTTATTCCCCATATAAGGATGTTACTTGTCCTTATAGGATGTTTACTCGTCCTGCTCTGATTGTAAAAGTTCATAAGTCAAAGTAGTCGGATACCATCATTATATATAAATAAAACAAAGGGAAACATCATAATGTGTTTGTTTTTTCTTTATATAAATCATTGAAAATTATGGAACTTCGACCAGTATTATAGATGACTGTATTCATAGTCTATAGTTGACTACAGTCTGATCATGGCCATTACAGTTACTCTGACATGGTATGTATTTCCTGTGAAAAATTCCCCTCTTAAAAAATAAAAATACATACTTTTATCAATTCCCCTTCCTGAAGGCCCTGGCCCCAGTCACATAAAAAATGACTAGTGCCCTTAAAGATTTCCCCCGTGAAAGTGTTATTTGTATAACATCAAATCGGTATGACTAGATACCGAAAAAACCGTTCTTTTCGCGAAAAGAAAATAAATGTCCGAAAAGACGGTGCAAAATCTTTATTATTGATTTAAATCAAATATTTTTAATATCATTGGTTAAATTTAAGTAAAAGAATAGTAATAATAAAAAACAATAGGTTAAAAAAATCTTTTAAAAAAGTTGTACTCCATTTTAGTATATTTTGGATTTCTCGTCTCCGAAAAGACATTCAAATGTTGTGAAAAGACAGTATCAAATCTTTATTATTGATCTAAATATTATTTTTTTAACATTATTCTTTACATTTAAGTAAAAGAATAGTAATAATAATTAAAAAAAACTTAAATTTTTTTTTTAAGAAAGTTATAGTATATTTCGGATTTCTTGTCTCCGAAAAGACATTCAAATGTTGCGAAAGGACAGTATCAAATCTTTATTATTGATCTAAATATTAATTTTTTTACATTATTCTTTACATTTAAGTAAAAGAATAGTAATAGTGATAAAAAAAAAATTTTTTTTTTTTTTTTTAAAAGTTGTACTCCATTTTAGTATATTTTGGATTTCTCGTCTCCGAAAAGACATTCAAATGATGCGTAAAGACAGTATCAAATCTTTATTATTGATCTTAAATTATTTTTTTTTACATTATTCTTTACATTTAACAAAGGAATAGTAATAATAAAAAAAAAAAATATATATTTTTTTTTAAGAAAGTTATAGTATATTTCGGATTTCTTGTCTCCGAAAAGACATTAAAAAGTTTGCGAAAAGACAGTATCAAATCTTTATTATTGATCTAAATAATTTTTGTTTTACATTATTCTTTACATTTAAGCAAAGGAATAGTAATTAGTAAATAAAAAAGTCGAAATAAAATGATTATGTTTAATATTTTCAATTTAAGTATAAATGTAACTTCGAGTCCAAAAAGACCAATTTATTTTTGTTTTATTTGATATATTTAAACATCTTAATAGTAATAAAAAAATAAAAATCTAAATAAATGATTATGTTTAATTGTATCCTAAAAAATAGTACTTTCCTCCTGCTCATAATTCCGAAAAATTATACTCGGGGCTTGGGACCCGCATAGCGCAGTTAAAGTTTTTTTTTGTAGGAATGAATGAATGGAGCGTAATGCTCATCTTTTCATGGAGCGTAATGCTCATCTTTTCATGGAGCGTAGTGCTTATCTTTTCATGGAGCGTAATGCTCATCTTTTCATGTGATTTTTTGTTCCTACTTTAGCCCTTCTTTTTGTGGAACGATAAAGTTCATCTTTTTGTGAGGTTTATTATACTTTTAAAATCAAATATAACTGTTTTACATGTTTGATAGAATTATCGAAATATGGATTGAGTAATAGTAATAGTTATTAAGAAAGAATTAGGATTTAACAGAACCATTCAATACTTCAAATAATTCAGTTGTTTAAATATTATTGTTTTTATGTTTGATAGACTACTTTCATCTTGTCCACGGTAAGTACTTATAAGAAACTCTAATTTTACCTGGTTTTCAACAGGGAAAATTTCCGATTTAAGAACCTGCGTATTACATTACTCGCGTTTAGCACGTTGATATCACAGCACGTGTCATTATAATGCCGTATGTATTAAATCATGTCACTTATGGATTTTTTTAAATGCAGATACGTGACTGTTAAATGTATTTAGATAATATGTAATATTACCGCAATAAATACTTTTCTATAAATATTTTAAAATAAACTCTTACTTAATGTAACATACTAAAATATGTCAGCGAAAATCTTAATTATGACATGAGAACCTGTATATTACATCACTCACGTTTAGCACCCGCCACTTTTTTTTATATTATTATTATTACTATTCTTTTACTTAAATGTAAAGAATAATGTAAAAAAATATATATTTAGATCAATAATAAAGATTTGATACTGTCTTTTCACAACATTTGAATGTCTTTTCGGAGACAAGAAATCCGAAATATACTATAACTTTCTTATTTAACTTTTTTTTTATTATTATTACTATTCTTTTACTTAAATGTAAAGAATAATGTAAAAAAAATAAATATTTAGATCAATAATAAAGATTTGATACTGTCTTTTCGCAAAATTTGAATGTCTTTTCAGAGACAAGAAATCCGAAATATACTATAACTTCCTTAAAAAAATTTTTTTTTTTTATTATTACTATTCTTTTACTTCAATGTAAAGAATGATTTAAAAATAATAATATTTAGATCAATAATAATGATTTGATACTGTCTTTTCGGATATTTCTGTTCTTTTCGCGAAAAGAACGTTCTTTTCGGTATCTAGTCATACCCACATCAAATACCGTAACTTACGTGAAATTAGAACGGGAGCCGCATTTTAGAATGTCCCAAAACGGAAATGCGTCAATTTCCCAATATCTGGTTGACTTAAATTGCATTTTATCGCTGAATAAACAGAGTTGCAACTATTTACTGCATTTAGTCGCTTAATAAACTATGTAAGAACTATTTTCTTTGTTGTTTTTTTCTACTGAAATGTTACTCGTCCTCTCGGACGACAGATTGAAGGGTTTCACTCGTCCGGATTCGAATTTCACTCGTCAATACGAGCGGCTAGTGGAATTTTCATTCCCTGCATACCCAGTGTCATTGTTGTCTGTCTAATTCCCCATCCCCAGTGTCATTGTTGTATTTTTAATTCCCCATCCCCAGTGTCATTGTTCTCTGTTTTATTCCCCATCCCCAGTGTCATTGTTGTATTTTTAATTCCCCATCCCCAGTGTCATTGTTCTCTGTTTTATTCCCCATCCCAGCATCATTGTTGTATTTTTAATTCCCCATCCCCAGTATCATTGTTCTCTGTTTTATTCCCCATCCCCAGTGTCATTGTTGTATTTTTAATTCCCCATCCCCAGTGTCATTGTTCTCTGTTTTATTCCCCATCCCCAGTGTCATTGTTGTCTAATTCCAGCCTACCTGGCATTGTCTAATTCTCCATCCCCAGTATCACTTTTCTCTGTTTTATTCCCTATCCCCAGCGTCATTGTTGTATTTTTAATTCTCCATCCCCAGTATCATTGTTCTCTGTTTTATTCCCCATCCCCAGTGTCATTGTTGTCTCACTAATTACCCCATCCCCAGTGTCATTGTTTTCTATCTAATTACCAATCCCCTGTGTTCCAATAATCCCTGGGCTTCTATGGAATTCAAAGTGTGATCTCTTACATAAATTATTGTGTCGAAGCTCAGTCTAAATTATGGGGTTCCTGAAGCCCATGACCAATCAAAAAGATTGCATAGGTAACCACACAGGAACTGATCAATTTTAATTTTTGCCCTCTATTATTATAATTATCTGTAAAGGAGATGATCGGGAAATTTTGGAAAATGCTGGTGTTCTTTTTCAGAGGTCAAGCAGACGTTCGAAACAATCTCAATTACACGCACACTATATACTAACATGTGCAGAAATGAATTTCCTATCCAACCATACTGTTCTTTCTACGATCCCTTGTAAATTCGCTGAGATATCAAAGTCACCAAAGTGCAATTTGATACTAGTGACCAGTTCCTGTGGGATGATCAGTATTAAGCTTAGTTGCGCATATCATTGCCATGCTCCGGTTGATTGATATTTGGCGGAGTTATGGCCCCTTATACAGAAACTTTGGTCTGACTATGTAACAAAATGAGTGCATATTACTCAGGGTTTTTAACTGTGTTTGTCGGGGCCTCATTTTCCCTGGTTTTGAATAGGAATTTTGATAGGTTTTTGCCAAGCGCATCACTTTTAATCAATGCGTATATCTAATAAATGATCTTTTACTAGTTTCATTCTATTGATAAAGAATAAGTTGTTTTGGCTTTTATTTCATCAAAACCCATCAAGTATTAAGAAAGTTATGATTTTACAAGCTGTGTATTATGATTAAATTGGCCAGTAATTTACCAGTGCGGGCCTAACTAAACATATAGATTGCTACTATAAGATAGAGTTCAAAACTACGTCACTACGTGCATTACGAGCAGTCCGAAGAACACGACATTTGTATGGATGGCGTGTTCAGTCCGGTACACGTGTAGGGGCTGTATACATAGTGTCAAAATGATAAGAACTTGTCACAGGATCGCAAACCATTCTCCAGGGTAGTAGTGACCAGTACCATAACGACGGGGGCTGTATACGCCAGGAGCGTAGGTAGAGCGTATTGTCGGGAGCGTGGTCTAAGGGGTCGTAGGTGGGGAACGCCGTCAAAGGATGCAGGAACGGCATCATTCGCTATTTGGGTGACAGACCAGGCGGTAGCCACAGAGACGCTAGGCAAGAGGGCCTAGTTACGCTGATAACGTCACCGGATGTGGAATACCGGGACTTGAGCCATCACCGGAAAGGGTGCGAGTGGGCGTCGCGTGGGAATTACGTCACTGAAAGTATGTATGGTACCGGGACGAATAGCAACCGCTAATGAGGGGCGTGCATATAACGTGGAAGTGACTTCGAGGAAGTGAATTATTAGTGCCAGACACTGAACTGTACCGGAAGGACTCTGCTAGCTTTGAGATATAAAATAGCTGTGATATAGCATACATATATCATAAATACAGATATTCAGTCTGATTAAAACCGAACAGTTTAATGTGTAATTAATTGAATAAGGATTCCATCTAACGTGTATTGAAATTTATTTAAAAATGCTTTAAAAGGTTGATATTTCTACTTTGTCATTTATATTCATTTGTACATATATTCATCTTGTTGTAAATACATTTATAAATTTATTCATTCTTGATTCTCCCTTGGTGAGTTGTCTCCACTTGAACAGTACCATAACGACGGGGGCTGTATACGCCAGGAGCGTAGGTAGAGCGTATTGTCGGGAGCGTGGTCTAAGGGGTCGTAGGTGGGGAACGCCGTCAAAGGATGCAGGAACGGCATCATTCGCTATTTGGGTGACAGACCAGGCGGTAGCCACAGAGACGCTAGGCAAGAGGGCCTAGTTACGCTGATAACGTCACCGGATGTGGAATACCGGGACTTGAGCCATCACCGGAAAGGGTGCGAGTGGGCGTCTCGTGGGAATTACGTCATTGAAAGTATGTATGGTACCGGGACGAATAGCAACCGCTAGTAAGGGGCGTGCATATAACGTGGAAGTGACTTCGAGGAAGTGAATTATTAGTGCCAGACACTGAACTGTACCGGAAGGACTCTGCTAGCTTTGAGATATAAAATAGCTGTGATATAGCATACATATATCATAAATACAGATATTCAGTCTGATTAAAACCGAACAGTTTAATGTGTAATTAATTGAATAAGGATTCCATCTAACGTGTATTGAAATTTATTTAAAAATGCTTTAAAAGGTTGATATTTCTACTTTGTCATTTATATTCATTTGTACATATATTCATCTTGTTGTAAATACATTTATAAATTTATTCATTCTTGATTCTCCCTTGGTGAGTTGTCTCCACTTGAACATATAGGTGTCGTAGTCCATATGAATGATTTTTGGCAGAGTTGCATGACCTTTTTCAAAAAGGCTTTAATACACAAGCTTAATTTGTCTGGAGTAGTTTGCCTGAACCATTTTGGTGAATATATTGCCCTTTCCCCAGTGGGTGGGGAGACATCTGCTTTTACTAAAAACAACCTCTAGTTTTGGCTTCTGTAATCTACGGGCTCCCATGTAACCCAAATTGTGATGGCCAATAAAATGTGCAATAAAGACAGATCCTCGTTTCACCGTTTGAGTTTAAGCTGTTGCATATGTCAATATCTCTGACATTGCTTTTCCTAGCTCAACAAAGTGTTGGAATGGGGTTCCTCTTAGTATCTTAAGGGATGTATAGGTAATTTTAGCTCCAATAATTCCTGGCCTCCCATGAAACCCAAATTGTAATAACTCCTAACACGTGCAATAACGGCGGGTCAGAATTTGCGTGTAAACTGTTTACGTGCATTAAAAAAAATTATTATGGGTCTCAGAGAAGGAAATTTTGTTTCTGAAGTACTCGTCCTATGTAATATTTGAATGGTCAAATTAATAAATTATTAAAAAAATTATCTGAATTTCTACTCATCATGGCGAGCAGATGAGTGGAATTTTCATGCCCTGTCTCTTCAATTTCTTGTACAAATTCAGCCAAATATTGCCAAATATTGGCTGAAAAGCATCCTATATAATATACTAGTATATAAAAGAAATGTGTGTGGCTCCACCTAAACTGTTCAGACTTTTTCAATGAAACTTTGCATAATGCATAGCAGCATGTGAAGATGTGCACCTGACTTTTATTTCGAATTTGGAAAAAAAAATACAACAGTTACAGAACTTTGAATTTTTTACCTGTTTATAATATAAAGCAAATAATTTGTGGCATGAACTCCTCCTAAACCGATTAATCTTTTTCAACTAGTTGTTGTGTAAATTAGCTGAAATTCCCTTATTTTGGACCTTATGAAGTGCATTAACTCTGTAACGCATGTGTCAAGTATTCGCCTTATCAAATTCATCCAAATCTCATTGAAACAAACCTTCAGATAACATTTGGTGATAATGGTAACCACATACTTTTAAAAGTTTTGTGTAAACAAGATGAAAGTTTATGGATGATAGACTCCGGATGCTGTTCATATTGCCATAAAGCTCAACTGGCCTTTTTTTGCCAGTGGAGCTAAAAAATGGATGGGTCCATATTCAATTAATCAAAAAGATTATCATTCTGTAACTCTGTTTGTTCATGAAATAAAATTCATAATCTAACTTTCCTCTTCTTTTACAGAATGAGAATGTAAACAATGTATAAATCAACAAGGTCCCATGATGTACTTCCCCTTGATTGGGAAGTACTATTACCAGCTGGCCCAGCCATTGCACAGCACGTCGGCTGTATCATCGCAAATAACTTCTATATACATGGTGGCATTACTAAACATGGACATACTATACCATCAAATAAACTCTACCAACTAGATATGTCCTTAATGATCTGGAACGAGGTTAGGCAACCTAATTCTCCAGCCTTGAGTCACCATGTTTGTGTAGCTGTAGAAAATCGGTATATGGTACTAATAGGTGGATGGGACGGACAAAAGCGGACATCTAGAATTTATGTGTTTGATACGCAGGAACAGAAATGGCTGTTTCCAAAAGATACAGGGTTCCCAGAAGGTGCAGGGTTAAGTTCCCATGCAGCAAGCTTGCTTTCAACAGGCGATATTCTTATCATCGGGCGTGAGGGTTGTTTGAAAATGAATTTTAACAAAAAGCATGGCAATGCATATTTGTTGACAGGGAATGTCATAGAGGGAGAGTTTATCTATAGAAAGGTATCTGATAACACCAGCTCAAGGTCAGGACATACCATCAATGCGGTTGATAATACAGTGTTTATCATAGGTGGCAGGTGTGATGATATAATAGAATATCACAGTGGTTATTCTTCTAATGAACCAATCGGAAAACTGAATTCAAAATTCACAGATGTTTTAAAACATTTAACACCTTTATCAAAAATACCTAATGGGCGAAAAAATCATGTTGCGTTTGTGGGAAAAGATTGTTTAATGATTCACGGAGGCGAGACATTCGATGGGAGATCCCGTGAACCTGTTGGTGAAATGTTCTTAGTTACAATGAAGCCTCAGTTGATGTACTACAAAATAGGAAATAGTCCTGTTGCACGTGCATCTCATGTCTGTGTTAGCACTGGTGATAGAGTGATATTTCATGGAGGGATGGCGTGGAAAAACGTAATATATGGAGACTGTTACGAGTTGAAATTTAGAAATTAGAAGTATTTACTTCTGTATCATTTTGTAGAGATGGTTAGTTTACACTATGTATTGACACCTAAAAGAAATAAGTGAAACAACCAATCATCATTAAATAAGTGAAATATTGATAATCATCATTGACTCTTGTCTTCAAGATATAAGTAAAAAAATCGACAAAAATCTAATAAGTGAAACAAACAACTAGAAATCATCCTGAACTCTGTCTAGAAATAAGTGAAAATACAGATAACAATAATTGTGTCCAAGAATTGTTTATCGTCCTTGACTATGTCTACTATATTCATTATAGTTGCAGGCTTTATTTATCCCGGGTTTAGAAACGTGCTATGGAGAGGAAGTAATATGAACAGTTTCTTTAGTTTTTCGAAACTGTAATACGTGGTTCTCTTTCTTTTCGCTATATAATATAGTAAGAGTATTTCCATAGAATAGGGACCCATCCGCAGGAACAGTCTATTTTTAGACGTGATTCTTCAGAACGAGGCGCAACGCTGGTAATTTAATAGTTATTGGTGTTTCGAAGATATTTCTGCGCATTAATAGCACATTGATGTATTTGCAGTTTGTCAGTACTGGTAGTTTATGGGATAGTAGACCAGTTCAGAATAAGAGTAACAATGTTTTGTGTCATGGTCTAGTTGTGCACCTCCCCTTTTGGGTAGATTCGCATAAGAAATGTGGTTGCCATGGTAACAAAACATATTAAAAAAATGTTGGTCGGGTCCATCCAAAAATCGTCTTGTTTTTGCGATAACTCAAAGAACAGCTGGCATTACAAATTCGAAACTTGGCAGGAATGTTTGTCTCATGTGTGTAGTTATGCACCTCCCATTTTGGGTAGATTCGCATAAGAAATATGGTTGCCATGGTAACAAAACTTGTAAAAAAAACAAAACAACTAAAAATCGCCTGTCTTCGCGATAACTCAAAAACAGCTTGAACTACAAACTCGAAACTCGGCAGGAATGTTTGTGTCATGGTGTAGTTTATGCACCTCCCCTTTTGGTAGATTTGTGATAGAAATGTGGTTGCCATGGTAACAAAAACTGGTAAAAAATCACTAAAAATCGCTTTGTCTTCGCGATAACTCAAAAACAGCTGGCACTACAAACCCAAAAACTTGGCAGGAATGTTTGTCTCATGGTCTAGTTGTGCAACTCCCCTTTTTGGGTAGATTTGCCTAAGAAATCTGGTTGCCATGGTAACAAAAACTTGTAAAAAATCACTTGTCTTCGTGATATAATCAAGAACAGGTGGCATTACAAAATGCCAAACTTGTCACATGGTGTAGTTATGCACCTCCCATTTTTGGGGTAGATTCGCATAAGAAATATAAACTTGGCAAGAATGTTTGTCACATGGTGTAGTTATGCAGCTCCCCATTTTGGGTAGATTCGCATCCCCCCTTTGTTGGATCAGTTTTCATAGAGTTAAATATGGGGAAGAACTTCAAAAATCTTCTCTGAAGCTACAACAGATAAAGGTTTAATTTTATTTAATATCAGCTTTTGGATCCTCTACCAAGTTTGTTCAAATGGTGAACCTGGTGGGTCAAATTTGGGCCCCTGGTAGCCAGTAGAACGATACAGGCCCTCTTGGGCCTCTTGTTTTTAATATACAAGTATGTTGTGATGTTTCTATATTTAAACCTAAATAACAGTCATTAATTTAAAATTATTTTTTAAATTACCTCCTTTTGTTGAATGAATATTAAGATTAAATTTGATTCTAATTAAAAAAAAAAATGCATTTATGATTTATTTTCACTCTTTAAACTCAAACTATTGAATAATTTTGACATATGGGATACATTATTTTGATGAATGAATATGCAAAATTAAGGCAACCCATGTGAAAGCTAAAAGGCAAAATACATACTACTTATATATACATATAATATACTGATAACTGCCAATGATACAACTATGTATATGTGAAATGCTTGGCTTCCATAACTCAAAAACAGCTTGGCAGTAATGTTTGTGTCATGGTTGTTGAAGGCGGGCATACATCTCTTGTTCAATATTCTCACCATTATTTGATGTAACCTGAGCATATAGTTTCTAGTAATGTTCATACTACTTCAACTAAGATAGTGAAATACAAGCTTTAACAGTCAAATACACACTGTTTTAAGAATTTATTCGCGGGATCAATATGTTTGGTTTTACACATTGTTTTTAGAATTAATTTGCAAATCAAATTTATGCACATATTAACACAATGAATAAATAAATAAATTACATGAAATGGCATAACTTACACTTTGGACTAATATAAAACAATATATCGTGATACGATGTTATCCAAAAACAACTGACATTATCCATCTATGGTCTTAATATAGCGATTTTTTAGTGTTTTTTATGGGATGCCGAGTTGTCCGCCGTCCGTCTGTCCGTCGTTAACTTTTGTCTCGTTAAGACGATAAGGCCTTCATTTGTCATCCGATCTTTACCAAACTTTACCAGATTGTTAATATCAATGTAAGCTCAGGCAAGTTCGAAAACCAGCCAGATCGGACCAGTAACAGCAGAGTTATGGCCCTTGATTTAGTTAAAAGTCCTATATTTTGCCTCGTTAAGACGGCAGGGCCTTTATTTTTCATCCGATCTTTACCAAACTTTACCAAATCGTTAATATCAATGAAAGCTGGGACAAATGCAAAAACCAGCCAGATATAACCAATAACAGCGGAGTTATGGCCCTTAATTTAGTTAAAAATGCTATGTTTTGCCTCGTTAAGACGATAGGGCCTTCGTTTTTCATCCGGTCTTACCAAACTTTAAGAGATTGTTAATATCAATGAAAGCTCGGACAAGTGCCCTTTATTTAAGAAATAATTGTTCGGATGCGAGCTAAAGCACTTGTGATTTAATTACTACGCATCCAAACTAACTGTATTTTATTCACCGATAAAATACAGATACGTATTTATTATTTCGATTCTAACACAACAATAACCCCATTGGTTACGCTATTGTGGGGGCACTATATATTATCTCGGAGGTCAAGGTAATCAGGCTGCTATGTTTACAGGCTGTTCCATTGGGCGCCCCCGTTTGCAAAGTTCTGCGCGGTACAATATGTTCAACTACACTACCAAGTGACGTCATGTAACGTGGCGCTTCCAACGGATGAAATATACGCGGGGAATTAATGGAACAGCTGTAGAATAACATACAGCTGTCTCTCTTCTTCGTGTATATGAAAGACTGCGCAGGTCGTGTTAGAATTATTGAAATATGCCATTTTCAGCCTTCTGAACACTAGCGCCTTCATTTTGTATTCGATTTTTCCCAAACTTGGCCAGATTATTGATATCAATGAATCTCTAACGAATTTGAGAACCACTCAGATCGAACCAGTAACACTGGAGTTATGGCCCTTTTTCAATATTTGGTAATGTACACTGCAAACTCAAGGGATCGTGGGTTCAAATCTCACTGGAGGCATATATATATATATATTTATTTATTTTTTTCATAGGAAACAGTGATTGATGGGTTCAATTTTCAGGGGGTTTTTTAATGGTTTTTTTAAAATAGATTTTTTTTCACATAAGAAACCTTGGTTCTTTTTTCTTTAATTGGGAGCTTAGAGGCCCTTGTTGGATCAGTTTTACATAAAGTTATAGGGAAGAACTTCAAAAATCTTCTTCTCTGAAACTGCAGGAGATAAAGGTTTAATATTTTTAATTTATTATCAGCTTTTGGATCCTCTACCAAGTTTGTTGAAATGGTAAACCTGGCCCCGCCCCGGGGATAGCAAGTAGAGTGATACAGGCCCTCTTGTTTATGTTGTCTTACCCTGTAGTTATTGCATTCATTATTTTGGGGAGATTGATTTTATTAACCGTAGTTCTGAAGATGTTAGACACCCAAGCAGATCCTCTGATTTCTGCAACATTTATTTTTGGATTTTACTGATAATTAATTATAAGCCTCGATCTGGCAATTCCCTTAGGATTGCAGCTCAGCTGAAAAAATCACCGTTTAAAACATACCATTACTCATCGTCGTAACATGTCGGGCAGGAGAGGTCACAGTGCCAACAGGAACTCTTCTCGAGGCAAAGGGAAAGCAGCCAGAGCGGAGAAAACGAAGCCCAGAGATCGAAGTTCTCCGATCTTTGCACATCACTATTCTGGTGGAAACAGTCATGGAGAGTGCCGATCACTGCCTGATCAGCCGCCCATACCCGAGAACTTGACTACGACAAAACTGAGATCGGAATTAAAAAGCAGGGGTATGGTTCGTCCATCTTCAACTCCTCACAAGATTTTATTGTCTGTTTTCAAACAGTTGTCGCACGCAAAAGCTTTGATGCCTGTATACGGCAATCATGTGACAGCAGTACGTCACGTGATGGGTCACCTTCGTCACATGATCCATCGGACAACGACTTCCGGAATAAACTGGAAGTCGAGCTACTTCGAAAAGAGATGCACGAGATGCAATGAATGCTTGCAGAATTAGCAAGAAAACGTAATTCAGTCAGCATTGAGTCGTCCGTTACTACATGCCACCAAAGAGAAGCAACAGGATATGCAGACAGACTGTCAATAAGGTGCCCCATAAACGAATTGCCACCAGTAAACGTGGTTCCACAAAATATGCAGAATGCCATACAAGGACATATACACGTCAACCTCGCGCTATTACTTATTCCAGGCATGGAAACCGAAAGTAGAATGAGGATAATCGACCAAAATTGGGAGCAGGTAGTTGTCAGGTCATCAGATTCCCGACTTCACAGACCATTATCTTTTGATGAATTTCGGAAACGTTCTATTAGAGGCAGAACCATTCAGAAGAAAGGATATGGACTCCTATGTAGACCTCATAGATGGTATGTACCGGCAGTATGGTGGCACATACTTCTATGAGTATCACAAAGCATTCTCTCGAAAAGACGAACAATATGAACTGCAGAATTTACCGGTGGACTGGTCATCATCTGACACCAACTTATATGTAAATATATTCTCTGGCCTGCTCAAATTAAATGGCGAATCCTGCAGCAGTTTGAGCCATTCTCCTGGATTCTGTCCACTTGTACCGCAGCTTCACACTCAACCTGCACCCGCAGCACAGAGAGTCAAAAGTCTTGCGCCAGTTACTTCAAGTTCTAAGGTTCAGTACAATCGATCCACAGCAGATAGATATGGCCGACCAAGATTCTACCACAATGGAAGAGAAATATGCAACAATTTTAATTCGACAGGTTGTAGCATGAATCACAACTTCTCGCGTGTAGCACACGTAGGTTACCGATGTAAAGGTCCGCACTCTGCTCAGGAATGCCACAAGGTGAAGAATATCACATCTCCCATGTCATAAACTAAAAAATATTGACTACCCAATATGGAAACAGTTGCCAGGTCTGTTTCTACTCCTATTAATATTGACCAATTAAGAGAACGAACTTACACATCAAGAATTCGTCTATACCTTAATTAATGGTTTATGTGATGGCTTTAACACAGGCATGCAAGAATTGCCTACCAAAAGTTTTCAATGTAAAAACTTGTTGTCGGATTCCAGACAGCCTCAAGTTGTGTCTGATTTGATAAAAAAGGACCTACAGAAATATTTCTTAATAGGACCATACAACTTACCTCCATTTGACATTTTTAGGATTTATCCAATTGGCATGGATGAAAGCAAATATTCTAAAAAGAACTAGACTGATAGTTGACTTAAGTGCTCCACATAACAATGAAGACAATGCCAACATGAACAGTTTGATTGATAAATCTGAGTTCTCGGTTTCTTATGTTCGTGTTGACGATGCAATTTCAGCCATGAAAGAGTATGGACGAGGTGCCATATTGTGCAAAACTGATGTAGTAGATGCCGTTAAGCTAAGTCACTGTGGAAGTATCATGGTATACAATGGGAGGGGAAGTATTACTTTTACACAAAACTATGTTTTGGGTCCAGAACAGCCCCAAAATATTTACACTTTTTTTCCAAAGCCATTCATTGGATCGCTACAAATAACTACCACATACTGAAACCTTTGTTCTTACTCGATGATTTCTTGTCAATTGTATCGAGTACCACCGACGGGGATAAATCCATCGAGTTACTTACCAGTGTATTTAAAATCTTAAATATTCCAATTCACCCAGATCAGACATTGGGTCCCAGCACAACTATGGTATTCTTGGGTATAACGTTGGATTCAGTTCTCATGCAAGCCTCTTTACCAGAAGAGAACATCTTGCGAAAGTTCTTTCAGCATTCTCTAATAAAAAATCAGTTACCAAACGTGAGGTACTAAGCCTTATGGGTCACTTAAACTTCGGTTCACGTGTTGTAGTTTCGTATCCTATTTGCTTAGCTTACTCAGTCAAAGAACTCCACCATCACGTGAGCTTACCTCATCATGTTCAAAAGATATCAATATGCTGAAAAGCCTATTGCAAAGATGGAATGGTGTTTCCCTTTTCTATGACTGATGTTACAAATTAAGCTGACTTTGAATTGTATACAGACAATACAGATGCTAGTGGTACTCATGGTTATGGGGGATATTTTCAGGGCAAGTGGTTCTCTGAACCTTGGCCAGAAGAGATACCTAAATTAGGGGATACCTAAATCTGCATGTCTATTGCCTTTATGGAACTAGTTCCCATTGCTACGAGCATTGTACTTTGAAGAAATACTTGGTCTAGGAAACGCGGGTTTTTTCACTGTGACAATGCCGTAACAGTAGCCATTATTAACAAAGGTCAATCATCATAAACCTCATGCGTAGGATTACTTTGTGCTCGGCCATGTATAATTTTACAGTGAATGCAATACACATCCTAGGTAAATTGAACCAAATTAGTGATAGTCTCTCTCGATTTCCGATGACTCGTTTTCGAAGGCTGGCTCCTCAGGCGGAGGTGTATCCCACTCGTCCCATCACTAGAAGATCTTTATCAGATTTAGACAAGACAGTCAATGATTTGTGGTCATCTGCCTTAGCTGAAGGTACTTTTAAACTCTACAAGTCAGCAGTTTCGACTTTTCACTGCATTTATGGAACAGCATTCTTTGTGGGTTAGCAATAGTCCAGTCCCACCAAGTATGGTGTGTATTGTCCCCTTACAGATCCTTCAGTCTTGTCAAGGCTACATATCATACTGAGCGGAGTCGAGAAATCCCAATCCAACGTGGTTTATAAGAGGATGCCAATTACATTTGCAATCCTCCGCAGTATCCTAAAAATACTTCGAACTGGTTATTTAGGACTGTACAACAATCTTATGTTTTCAGTTGCTTGCGCAATGGCTTTCTTTGTTTTTTTACGCTGTGGTGAATTCATGTCGCTAAATAAATAAACTTTTAAACATTGTCTGTGCTTAAAAGATATTGTCTTCACCGCTGATCGATCTTCTTATAAGTTAATTTTAAACAACTCCAAGGCCGATATTTTTCGTCATAGTGTGGAGATCCTTATACACAGTACTAATAATAAAGAATGTCCAGTTTCTGAAATGAATACATATTTCAACCTTCGGCTTGGGGCAGGTGCATCACTTTCCGATCCTTTATTTATTACGGTAAAGGGCGATATTGTAGACTGGGACTACTTTATCGTGAATGTTAAGGCTTTAGTAAGTAAGTTAGGCCTGCTGCGGACCAATATTCCGGTCATTCTTTTTAAATAGGATCGGCTACAACGGCAGCCCAAGCAAACGTGCCAGACCATCTTATCATGTTTATATCTATCGACAAGAAGTAGTTGATCGGGCAGCAGGTCATTCATCACCATGGCTTGAGGGAATCATCTCGGCTCTTCAAGACCTTAGTACCGGATCAAGAACATTTATCAAGAACATTTATAGAAAATATCTTGTTCCAGTTCGAGTTATATTTTCACTTATTTTTAAAACACACACAAAAAACCACAAAAAACCACAACAAAAAACCACAAAAAACCACAAAAAAACAACAAAATAAATAAATCAACAAACGCAAAGATGGATTCAGTTAAAGGTTAAACACACTAAACATACTTAGTCTGGTCTATGCATGCACTGTTTCGTATATATCTTGTGTTGTGCAGGTTTCATTCTGCCTGTTCAGATACTATAATAGGATTATTACTATAGTAACTTGTTCTGGAAGTTTGTATCACCTCTCATAGGTAAATGCCAGATCAGGATCGCACGAGAGGCGTAGCCTCGAGTGTGATCCTGATCTGACATTTACCTACGAAAGGTGATACAAGCTTCATAACTAGTTATACTCTATAGTAATGATCCTTTTATTGTATACCTCTTTACATATCATTAAATAGAATACATGTATCAAAAACAACAAATTAAAACAAAATTATATAAATTTGACCGAAAACCACCAACAGGAAAGACATGAAAACATGTACATTACATGTGATGAAAACATGTACATTACTTTACGACAACTACACCTGTGTTCATTAAAAATCAAATTCTGGTGAATAAATCTTAAATTAATTAATTAACCCACAATGTTCACAAATGCATAAACAAACATTCTGATAGTTCACATTTCATGTTAAAACATCCATTGTTCTTAATGTATTTCTAACTGGGCAATCCCCAACATTCCAATCTGACATTTTCCAAAATCTATTTTTAGTAGCATACTGATAACTTGTAGTGTGATACCGGTTGTTGTATTCCATTGTAAGAAAATGAAGGTACTATGTAAATATTATTGACAGGTATATAATAAATATTGTTACATTGTATTATCTCATTACCATTCACACGAACTGGTAACTTTTAATATTTGCCTTCTATTATTAGACAATTATAATAATAGAAGGCAAATATTAAAAGTTACCAGTTCCTGTGTTACCATTAAGTTGATTTCTGATTATCATTCAGATTGTAGTGTATGGTGGTTTATTGGTTACCACATAGGAGCGCTGTGGTCTAGTGGTAGAGCGTTGGACCCATGATCCAAACGTCGAGGGTTCGATCCCCGCCATAACCATATGCATTGTGTCCCTGAGCAAGACACTTTATCTGCATTGCTTAGTACTGGTTCTACCCAGGAAGTCAATCAAGAAGTACGTTAGAAGCGAATTGCTTACAACAGGTATAGAATACTGTAAGATGTTTATTTAATTTGCAGCAACTCTGTAGTACTGCAGGTTAGAAGGCCCATTCTCCATATTTTATCTGAGCCTGGCATGTTCATCCCTGTTTGGCGCCATGTAACCTTTCTTGTGTTGGTGCGCCGTAAAATCCCAATTCAATTCAATTTTTCTTGGGTGGGTGTGGGACTCTTCGCTCCGTCAATCTTCGAGTGACTTCGCTCGTTTTGGTCGCTATATAACCTTAGTTATATATGCGCCCCCAAAAAATATGTAGAATAGAACTGATTCTGACACATTTCCAATTGTGTCGTATAACAACAAGTTCAGGTTAACTCTATATGGACTGATTATACACAACGGTCTATGCCACGGTACTAGCGCTTGTCATCTTCAGCCTAGTAAACATGCAACCATGACCCATGTCACTTTCGAGTACACTGCTACCTCAGTTCCGACAACTGCCTCAGCCTCTGTTTACAAGAGCTGCCCCTAGCCTCAGTTAACAGGAGCTGCCTCACATCCGGATTCACTGCAACCTCCTCGGCCTCTGTTTACACGAGCTGCCCCTGGCCTCCGTTAACACGAACGACCTCACGTCCAGGTTCACTGCAACCTCCCTCGGCCTCTGTTTACACGAGCTGCCCCAGGCCTCGGGTAAAATGAGCTGCCTCTGTGAGTGCAGGTCTCACTGTCCTTGGTCATGATTGCCTCGGACTGGTTGCCTGCTTGCCATCATGGTGGACGGTACTTGTGGAGCCCCAAATGCCAAATATATATATATATAGAAATGCTGATTAGTTGAGTATGTTAATGTAATAAAATATATACTACACAAAGACCCAAGTGTCCATCTCTGTTTAAGCCCATCATGTTCTTTAAAATTTAGATTAGACAGTTGAAAGTAATCAGATTTGCATATTTTATACTTATTAAAAGATCAGTTTAAAGGGTCAGCTAAAAAATATAAACAAAACCACTCCGTTTATAGATATACCAACAAGGAATTGGTGTTTTCAAATCTTAACTTATAAAATCACGGAACACAACGACCTCGTATTATGAGTTAGGAAATTTTGTTAATTGAACAACATTGTGTCTGCCCCGATTTTATTTCCGTACAATGCAACGGAAATACGCCATAAATTAATAAGTATATGAAACCTTATACTCTTATACTTAATATCTAGACGACACCTATAGATTCAATTCTATGTCTATTATTTTAAAACGAAAGTGTTCATGTTCAAATGTTCTGGCAGGCCTGTGATACTTTAATGTATCACAGTTTTCTTGTTCTTAACTTCTTTGAAATGAAATAGGTGGAACGGCTGATAATCATAGTTGACTCTGTTTACAAGAGATACATTTGATATTCATCAGTGCAAGGCAATACTGGGCCTGTATAACAGTAATTGGCGAACATGCTACCTAGTGAAATAGATCAAATTGAATGATTGCCTTATTTCATCCTGTGACTGTTAGATCTTGTTCCTTTTAGCATTGAAAACAGCATCTTGAGTGACAGAGATTTATATAATGGTCCAGTCTTAGGGTCAGAGACAGATGTTAAAGAACTCCAGCCTGAGATCAAGACGTATTCAAGAAAGAAAACAATAAGCAGTGGTATCCTTGTGCTATGGAGAATGTCATATGTGGTATGTGTAACTGAAAATAAATATTGGTTTTGTTTTATTGTAACTGTTTAAGAATTTTGTTATAATTATGGCTCCCCCACACAAAGTGTTGTAGGGGAATATTGTAGGGGAGCCATGTTGATTTTGTGCTTTCTGTCTGTAGGTCTGTCTGTGTGTGGGTCTGTGTCACAAACGATGTCCGATCAATAACTAGAGAATGGTTGGACCTAGGGTCCTCAAACTTGGAAGGATGGTTGGTCATGATAAGTAGATGACCCCTACTGATTTTGGGGTCACTAGGTCAAAGGTCAAGGTCGCAGTGACCTTGACTATCAAAACTATGTCCGATCAATAAGTAGAGAATGGTTGGACGTAGGGTCCTCAAACTTGGAGGGATGGTTGGTCTTGACCAGTAGATGACCCCTACCGATTTTGGGGTCACTAGTTCAAAGGTCAAGGTCGCGGTGACCTTGACTATTAAAATGATGTCCGATCAATAACTAGAGAATGGTTGGACTTAGGGTTCTCAAACTTGGAAGGATGGTTAGTCATGACAAGTAGGTGACCCCTATTGATTTTGGGGTCACTAGTTCAAAGATCAAGATCGCGGTGACCATGACTATCAAAACGATGTCATCACAAGTAGATGAGCCCTATTGATTTTGGGGTCACTAGGTCAAAGGTCAAGGTCGCAGTGACCTTGACTATCAAAACGATGTCCGATCAATAATTAGACAATGGTTGGACCTAGGGTCCTCAAACTTGGAAGGATGGTTGGTCATGACCAGTAGATAACCCCTATTGATTTTGGGGTCACTAAGTCAAAGGTCAAGGTCATGGTGAGCTTGACAATCAAAATGATGTCCGATCAATAACTAGACAATGGTTCGTCATAGGGTCCTCAAACTTGGAAGGATGGTTGGTCATGACAAATAGATGACCCTTATTGATTTTGGGGTCACTAGGTCAAAGGTCAAGAATAAAAGGTCATCTTGGTCACTATGTCAGTCACAATGGAGTTTTTCGAGTCATTTCAGAGTGTGACAACTGTTTTAAAACTGCTGTTACTGCTGTTAAAACATTGTAAGTATTTAGTAAATGTTATTATTGCATATCAAAACGATCTCTGATCAATAGAGAACGGTTGGACCTAGGGTCGTCAATTATGTCTGTTCGGGGGGGGGGAGGGGGGGGGGCATACCTTTTTGTCCCATGGACAAGAACAATTTCTAGTTACTAATTAGTTCATGGTTATTATTTATTACTAGTAATTCCTGGAATATTCTGCTTCAGTGTTTAAAAGGGAATTAACTCGAATTGTCATTCAACCTGACAAACTATGGACATTAGGAGAAAATCAGTTTGGTGTACCTGGTGATTTATACCTGATATTTCCAACAGCAGATTTAAAAGGTTTGAAACAAAGACATTGTTCATGTATCTTTCAAATGGTCCACAGAAGCATTTCTTTATATGCAGCGTAGTGCGAAATAAATTGTTTAATGAGACATCTAACCTAACAGTAAACTCTCACACTGTGCATCATCTTAACACACCTCATCAGCATCTGTACAAATAATGGTTGCATTTTGCCGTCTCACACACACCACCATCATCTGTACAGATAACATCTACATGGCACTGTCTAATACCTCCCACCATCATCTGTACAGATAACATCTGCATGGCACTGTCTAACACACATCCCATCAGCATTTGTACAGATAAAATCTACATGGCACTGTCTAACACTTCCCACCATCATTTGAACAGATATCATCTACATGGCACTGTCTAACACCTCCCACCATCATCTGTACAGATAACATCTACATGGCACTGTCTAACACCTCCCACCATCATCTGTACAGATAACATCTACATGGCACTGTCTAACACACATTCCACCATCATCTGTACAGATAACATCTACATGGCACTGTCTAACACCTCCCACCATCGTCTGTACAGATAACATCTGCATGGTACTGTCTAACACACATACAATCAGCATTTGTACAGATAACATGGCACTGTCTAACACCTCCCACCATCATTTGTACAGATAACATCTACATGGCACTGTCTAACACCTCCCACCATCATTTGTACAGATAACATCTACATGGCACTGTCTAACACCTCCCACTATCATCTGTACAGATAACATCTGCATGGCACTGTCTAACACACATCCCATCAGCATTTGTGCAGATAACAGCTGCATGGTGCTGTCTCACACCCCATCAGCTGGTCATCAACACATCAGCATCTGTACAAATAACATCTGCATGCTGCTGTCTCACACACCCCATCAGCATCTGTACAAATAACATATGCATGGTGCTGTCTCACACCCCATCAGCATCTGTACAAATAACATATGCATGGTGCTGTCTCACACCCCATCAGCATCCATACACACCCTATCAGCTTATGTACAAATAACATACGCTGATGGGGAGTGAAACAGCGCCATGCAGATGTTATTTGTATGAGTGTTGATGGGGTGTGTGAGACAATGCCATGCAGCTGTTATCTGTACAGATGCTGATGGGGTGCGAGACAGCAGCATGCAGATGTTATTTGTACAGATGCTGATGGAGTGTCTGGGACAGCGCCATGCATATGTTATCTGTACAGATGATGGTGGGGTGTGTGAGACAGCACCATGCATATGCTACCTGCACATATGATGATCAGCATCCGTACATATAACAACTGCATGCTGCTTTCTCACACACTCCATCAGCATCTGTACAAATAACATCTGCATGGCGCTGTCACACACCCCATCAGCATCTGTACTAATAACATCTGCATGTTGCTGTCTCACACCCCATCAGCATCTAAGCTACCTGCACATATGATGATCAGCATCTGTACAGATAACAACTGCATGCTGCTTTCTCACACACCCCATCAGCCTCCATACAATTAACATCTGCATGGTGCTGTCTCACCTCCCATCAGCATCTGTACAAATAACATCTGCATGGCGCTGTCACACCCCCCATCAGCATCTGTACAAATAACATCTGCATGTTGCTGTCTCATACCCCATCAGCATCTTAGCAGGTAACATCTGCATGGTGCTGTCTCACCTCCCATCAGCATCTGTACAAATAACATCTGCATGGCGCTGTCACACCCCCCATCAGCATCTGTACAAATAACATCTGCATGTTGCTGTCTCATACCCCATCAGCATCTTAGCAGGTAACATCTGCATGGTGCTTCTCACATCCCATCAGCATCTGTACAAATAACATCTGCATGGCGCTGTCACACACCCAATCAGCATCTGTACAAATAACATCTGCATGGTGCTGTCACACACCCAATCAGCATCTGTACTAATAACATCTGCATGGCGCTGTCACACACCCAATCAGCATCTGTACAAATAACATCTGCATGGCGCTGTCACACACCCAATCAGCATCTGTACAAATAACATCTGCATGGCGCTGTCACACACCCAATCAGCATCTGTACTAATAACATCTGCATGGCGCTGTCACACACCCAATCAGCATCTGTACAAATAACATCTGCATGGCGCTGTCACACACCCAATCAGCATCTGTACAAATAACATCTGCATGGCGCTGTCACACACCCAATCAGCATCTGTACTAATAACATCTGCATGGCGCTGTCACACACCCAATCAGAATCTGTACAAATAACATCTGCATGGCGCTGTCACACACCCAATCAGCATCTGTACAAATAACATCTGCATGGCGCTGTCACACACCCAATCAGCATCTGTACAAATAACATCTGCATTGTGCTGTCTCACACACCCCATCAGCATCTGTACTAATAACATCTGCATGGCGCTGTCACACACCCAATCAGCATCTGTACAAATAACATCTGCATGGCGCTGTCACACACCCAATCAGCATCTGTACAAATAACATCTGCATGGCGCTGTCACACACCCAATCAGCATCTGTACAAATAACATCTGCATGGCGCTGTCTCACACACCCCATCAGCACCTGTGCAGGTAACAACTGTATGGTTCTGTATCACACACCCAATCAGCATCCATACAAATAACATACACCCCAAATAAAATGGGGTTTTTCACACACACCATCAGTACCTGTACAAATAACATCTGCATGCTGTTGTCTCACACACCCCACCAGCATCTGTACAAATAACATCTGCATGGTGCTTTCTCACACACCCCACCAGCATCTGTACAAATAACATCTGCATGGTGCTTTCTCACACACCCCACCAGCATCTGTACAAATAACATCTGCATGGTGCTGTCTCAGACACCTTAAATAACATCGACATATTGTATTACAGTTGATTTCGGTTATTTGCATAGCCCATTTGTCAAGAAAATATATGCGATTAACCGGAGTATTCGAATAGCCGAAATTGAACATTTTGTACATGTAGCGAGCGGTGCAAGGTTCTACTTTCGTTTTACTGTTCTGTTAATACTTACATAGAAACTCCATAAAAGCGAGTTAATTCTATGTAAGATGTTTGATAGGATTATTATTGTGCATATCCATTTTGTGCTTACTGTTATTTGATAGATTTTATGCAATATGTATGCGTATTTGTTTTCCTTCAAGGTATGAAAGCACTAATTATTTTCCCCATAGACACCAATGTTAAAGTGTCACATATTAATGATTTGCTGCAAATTCAACTCAAGTATGGATAATGCAGCAGTGTAATGTTCATATAGAAAACTATTTTTCCACTGGAAAAATCACCAGAAAACGTGGGGTCACAAGACATGTAAGAAAGTTCTTGTTTGTTTACTAAACAGGTCAAGGGTACAGCTGTTTTTATTGATCGACTGTTTTCATTGCTCACAAAGTGTAAGCATAGAGTCGAAATTTCGAAAATGTTCATCGGTGATCCAGTAAAACCTATTAATATGCTTCTTATACATATAACCACAAAATCGAATAGAAATGGGCAGTTTTCCCCTACTTATAATGCCCATTTCCATCAAAAATTGAGGGATTACTTTTTATTATAGGAACTACATTCGACTACACCTCGGAGGTTTACATGTAATTAGTGGTGGTAAACCTATAAGAGGAGAAAACATGTTCAGATGTTTCTTAAATGAGGATTTTGTGTTGTCATTTTCATAACAAGCTTAAAAACACCTACTTCATGCAAATCGAATGATTATTTGCCGAGATATGGTCTTGTGAATACCAAGGACAATAGTCTGAAATCGACAAAAGTCAAGAGATATTTTTTTAATTTTACACTATCTGAATTGTCATACCAAACGGCATTTCTTGTCAATACACCATATTAAATAGATCAAATGTTTAGAACATTCAATGGACATAAATAAAATATGCATTTTAGGTACAATTAGGACGATGAATATGCCAATTTGTGTCGATTTTCATGCCAAAATTGATTTTTCAATCAAATTCTTCAAAATTGGTGGTACCATACCTGATTATAGTAGCGAATACGAGCTTAATAATGCCAAAAATACTGCTAAAATCAGAATTGATACTAGCTGAACGCTACCAAGTCGAGTTTGAATGATAAGGAATAATAGTTTACCTTTTACACAAATCTTCATTTTTCACAGTGTCCTATTTTAGGGGGGTAGGGGAAAGATTTAGTGGTTTCATGCCTACCAAATCTGTTGCCATGCAGATTTAATTCATGAAAACATGTTGCAAACATGTAACCCTACATGTTGATACCAAAAACACATAGTTCAACTGCAAACACTTCACCAATACGTCATTTTAAGCACGAAAAAAAAATGAAACTCAAAATTACGGCTTTTATAGACAAAATTGGACTAAAAACGCTCAAAACCTATATAATAAACTATGGAAAACTTATTTCTGAGCTTATTTTACCAATTTTTATCGGAAAAGTGTCCCTAGGTACGAATCTGAGCGAGTCCTAATTACTGCACGTATCTCTTATAAGAGGAGAAAACATGTTCAGATGTTTCTTAAATGAGGATTTTGTGTTGTCATTTTCATAACAAGCTTAAAAACACCTACTTCATGCAAATCGAATGATTATTTGCCGAGATATGGTCTTGTGAATACCAAGGACAATAGTCTGAAATCGACAAAAGTCAGAGATATATTTTTTTTAATTTTACACTATCTGAATTGTCATACCAAACGGCATTTCTTGTCAATACACCCTATTAAATAGATCAAATGTTTAGAACATTCAATGGACATAAATAAAATATGCATTTTAGGTACAATTAGGACGATGAATATGCTAATTTGTGTCGATTTTCATGCCAAAATTGCTTTTTCAATCAAATTCTTCAAAACTGGTGGTACCATACCTGATTATAGTAGCGAATACGAGCTTAATAATGCCAAAAATACCGCTAAAATCAGAATTGAGACTAGCTGAACGCTACCAAGTCGAGTTTGAATGATAAGGAATAATAGTTTACCTTTTACACAAATCTTCATTTTTCACAGTGTCCTATTTTAGGGGGGTAGGGGAAAGATTTAGTGGTTTCATGCCTACCAAATCTGTTGCCATGCAGATTTAATTCATGAAAACATGTTGCAAACATGCAACCCTACATGTTGATACCAAAAACACATAGTTCAACTGCAAACACTTCACCAATACGTCATTTTAAACACGAAAAAAATGAAACTCAAAATTACCGCTTTTATAGACAAAATTGGACTAAAAACGCTCAAAACCTATATAATAAACTATGGAAAACTTATTTCTGAGCTTATTTTACCAATTTTTATCGGAAAAGTGTCCCTAGGTACGAATCTGAGCGAGTCCTAATTACTGCACGTATCTCTTATAGGTATGAAAGCACTAATTATTTTCCCCATAGACACCAATGTTAAAGTGTCACATATTAATGATTTGCTGCAAATTCAACTCAAGTATGGATAATGCAGCAGTGTAATGTTCATATAGAAAACTATTTTTTCACTGGAAAAATCACCAGAAAACGTGGGGTCACAAGACATGTAAGAAAGTTCTTGTTTGTTTACTAAACAGGTCAAGGGTACAGCTGTTTTTATTGATCGACTGTTTTCATTGCTCACAAAGTGTAAGCATAGAGTCGAAATTTCGAAAATGTTCATCGGTGATCCAGTAAAACCTATTAATATGCTTCTTATACATATAACCACAAAATCGAATAGAAATGGGCAGTTTTCCCCTACTTATAATGCCCATTTCCATCAAAAATTGAGGGATTACTTTTTATTATAGGAACTACATTCGACTACACCTCGGAGGTTTACATGTAATTAGTGGTGGTAAACCTATAAGAGGAGAAAACATGTTCAGATGTTTCTTAAATGAGGATTTTGTGTTGTCATTTTCATAACAAGCTTAAAAACACCTACTTCATGCAAATCGAATGATTATTTGCCGAGATATGGTCTTGTGAATACCAAGGACAATAGTCTGAAATCGACAAAAGTCAAGAGATATTTTTTTAATTTTACACTATCTGAATTGTCATACCAAACGGCATTTCTTGTCAATACACCATATTAAATAGATCAAATGTTTAGAACATTCAATGGACATAAATAAAATATGCATTTTAGGTACAATTAGGACGATGAATATGCCAATTTGTGTCGATTTTCATGCCAAAATTGATTTTTCAATCAAATTCTTCAAAATTGGTGGTACCATACCTGATTATAGTAGCGAATACGAGCTTAATAATGCCAAAAATACTGCTAAAATCAGAATTGATACTAGCTGAACGCTACCAAGTCGAGTTTGAATGATAAGGAATAATAGTTTACCTTTTACACAAATCTTCATTTTTCACAGTGTCCTATTTTAGGGGGGTAGGGGAAAGATTTAGTGGTTTCATGCCTACCAAATCTGTTGCCATGCAGATTTAATTCATGAAAACATGTTGCAAACATGTAACCCTACATGTTGATACCAAAAACACATAGTTCAACTGCAAACACTTCACCAATACGTCATTTTAAGCACGAAAAAAAAATGAAACTCAAAATTACGGCTTTTATAGACAAAATTGGACTAAAAACGCTCAAAACCTATATAATAAACTATGGAAAACTTATTTCTGAGCTTATTTTACCAATTTTTATCGGAAAAGTGTCCCTAGGTACGAATCTGAGCGAGTCCTAATTACTGCACGTATCTCTTATAAGAGGAGAAAACATGTTCAGATGTTTCTTAAATGAGGATTTTGTGTTGTCATTTTCATAACAAGCTTAAAAACACCTACTTCATGCAAATCGAATGATTATTTGCCGAGATATGGTCTTGTGAATACCAAGGACAATAGTCTGAAATCGACAAAAGTCAGAGATATATTTTTTTTAATTTTACACTATCTGAATTGTCATACCAAACGGCATTTCTTGTCAATACACCCTATTAAATAGATCAAATGTTTAGAACATTCAATGGACATAAATAAAATATGCATTTTAGGTACAATTAGGACGATGAATATGCTAATTTGTGTCGATTTTCATGCCAAAATTGCTTTTTCAATCAAATTCTTCAAAACTGGTGGTACCATACCTGATTATAGTAGCGAATACGAGCTTAATAATGCCAAAAATACCGCTAAAATCAGAATTGAGACTAGCTGAACGCTACCAAGTCGAGTTTGAATGATAAGGAATAATAGTTTACCTTTTACACAAATCTTCATTTTTCACAGTGTCCTATTTTAGGGGGGTAGGGGAAAGATTTAGTGGTTTCATGCCTACCAAATCTGTTGCCATGCAGATTTAATTCATGAAAACATGTTGCAAACATGCAACCCTACATGTTGATACCAAAAACACATAGTTCAACTGCAAACACTTCACCAATACGTCATTTTAAACACGAAAAAAATGAAACTCAAAATTACCGCTTTTATAGACAAAATTGGACTAAAAACGCTCAAAACCTATATAATAAACTATGGAAAACTTATTTCTGAGCTTATTTTACCAATTTTTATCGGAAAAGTGTCCCTAGGTACGAATCTGAGCGAGTCCTAATTACTGCACGTATCTCTTATAGGTATGAAAGCACTAATTATTTTCCCCATAGACACCAATGTTAAAGTGTCACATATTAATGATTTGCTGCAAATTCAACTCAAGTATGGATAATGCAGCAGTGTAATGTTCATATAGAAAACTATTTTTCCACTTGAAAAATCACCAGAAAACGTGGGGTCACAAGACATGTAAGAAAGTTCTTGTTTGTTTCCTAACAGGTCAAGGGTACAGCTGTTTTTATTGATCGACTGTTTTCATTGCTCACAAAGTGTAAGCATAGAGTCGAAATTTCGAAAATGTTCATCGGTGATCCAGTAAAACCTATTAATACGCTTCTTATACATATAACCACAAAATCGAATAGAAATGGGCAGTTTTCCCCTACTTATAACGCCCATTTCCATCAAAAAAGGAGGGATTACTTTTTATTATAGGAACTACATTCGACTACATCTCGGAGGTTTACATGTAATTAGTGGTGGTAAACCTCAACCTGCGTCCCTTATCTATGTTTTGTTGTGTGAATTACACAGCCGTGATAATAACACGAAAGCTTATTTTATTTTTCATTTATTAAGTAACCTCTATGAGCTACTCAATGTCATATACATATCTACTGACACTAGCAAACTGAGAGCAATAAATAATTAACAACACATTGCTTTACATTGCGTACAAACTTATTATTAAATCGTGTATGCTAACTGGTGAGCGATCGTCATAGCATGGAAGCTTTACGGAAGCCTCACAAAATGGCAAACTTTCTTTCGGCAAGTCACTAATTAGCACCTTTTGTCAATCAATTTGCCTCGGGCTTATCTCTGTGACCGCGTCAATCAATAAACAGTTGAAAAATACAAGTAAATTTGACTTTCAATATGCAATTAGCCAGATATTCGTTATGCAATTATCGCGTCAATCAATAAACAGTTGAAAAATACAAGTAAATTTGACTTTCAATATGCAATTAGCCAGATATTCGTTATGCAATTATCTGGAATGTGACAAAAATGTGCGATTATACGGGTTTTTTTACATGCAAAAGAATACGAATGGTTTTGTGTTTCAAAACTTTATGCAATTAACCGAAATATGCAATTAACCGATATGCGTTTGAACGGAATCGACTGTATAACTTTTTTGTCCTTGGGAGTAGAATGTCATTGTCCATCTTAATGCCAATAACTTCCAGCCCTCCAACTGACCCTGGGTCCGAGTCAAGGTCACTTAAATACATGTACCGTCACCAAATTTTAACGCAAATATTGATGGTACATGTATTTAAGTGACCTTGACTCCGACCCAGGGTCAGTTGGAGGGCTGGAAGTTGTTGGCATTAAGAAGGACAATGACCAGGAGACTTGTAAACCGTTTAGATCCCCACCCTATAACCATATATACACTTACAGGGCATGAACAGACAGATATAACCACCCAACCAGCATAGACCCAGGGCTCCTTCCCCACCCCTGGGGACATAGCCCCTCGGTCATAACTTGGAAACCATTGAGATCCCCACCCTATATCCATATATACACTTACTGGGCATGAACAACCACTCAACCAGCATAGACTCCGATCTCCTTCCCCAACCCTGGGTATATAGCCTCTGGGTCATAATTTGGAAACCATTAAGATCCCTACCCTATAACCATATATACACTTACTGGGCATGAACAGACGGATACAACCATCCAACCAGCATAGACCCTGCACTCCTTCCCCACCCCTGGTGACATAGCCCCCGGGTCATAACTTGTAAACCGTTGAAATATCTACCCTATAACCATATATACACTTCAACATTTTTTATCCAATCATCATCAAACTTACATACTTTATTATAAATGGGAAGATGATCGTATCTATTGAGTTCAAGATCATTGGATGAAAGGTCAAGGTCACAAAGGGATCAAAGGTCAAATGCATTTACATAATACTTTTAACATATTTTCTTCAAATTTTCAACTTATAAAATTTGCATTATGTATCCTTTGAAAGGGTTATTATGAAATTACCTCCGTTTCATCACAGAAACATTGTGGCCCTTGATTTAATGAAAATTCCAATGTTTTCCTTCTTGACACATCCAGCTCGCCCCTTTGTTTTCACTTTTTTTTCTGATGGTATGCCGGGTATCATTTCTTGTTCTCTGAAAATACAAAAATACAAATAGTCGAGAGACAGCTCTTGTTTCCTGTCCCTGTGACTTACAATACAGTACAATGTCTAACCGCTTATGTACATGATGAAAACCACAGAGAATAATGTTTACATCTGCTAGTTAGACTCGGAAAAGAAAAAAATCGTCGTTGAGTAACCGTTACATTAAAAATGTTGTCGTCGAGACGCCGTGACACTTTCAGGGAGAAATCGTGACATGCATTTTTTTAAAAAACTACTTTTTAACCCTAAGACAAACAATGTGAACTAATTATTATTTTTTACTGGTTTGTATACATGTTTTGATAAAGCATAATGTATTAAAGTGCTATACTTTTGACGTTTTTAGGAATTCTTTTATTTTATAAATTGATGTATAAAATGTGGTTTATATAGAAACTATGCAAAACTCTTTTATTAAACATAATTAATAAGCGTATATAAGGATATTTCATGTGAAAAACTCTCTAAAAAGCAAAATGCTTACCATTTTCATTCATAATCCACGTTTGTAAACAGACATCGTTGAGAATCTTGTTGGCAGAATTATGGCCCTTTAAAGGTTTTAATAGACAAACTTTGTCCAGATTAGTCTCTTCTGAACTCCGTACCAAGCCTAGTTTCACCTCTTATTGCCGTGTTGTGGTTGAATGAATTTTGGCAGCGTTATGACCTCTTAAAGGTTTTAATACACAAACTTTGTCCAGACTAGTCTCTTCTGAATTCGTTGCCGGATTTCAATGAATCTTGGTGGGGATGATGAGTACTATGCCCTAGTTGGGCATGTCATCACCCTGTTCCAGTTGAATGCTAGTTTGGCAGAGTTATGGCCCTTTTAAGGTTTTAATATACAAACTTTGTCCCGATTAGTTCTCCTGATCCCCTGGCCAGATTTAAATAAATCTGGGCGGGGATGATGAGTACCAAGCCTAGTTGCGCATATCATCGCATCCAGTTGAATGAATTTTGGAAGAGTTTTGGCCCCTTATACACAAACTTTATCTTTAGAAAGTAGAGCGTCCACAGGCCCTCTTGTTATTGTTTATCAAAGACCTTCCGTTGGGCATCAAGTCATTGGTGCGGCTATTTGCCGACGACTGTGTAGTGTACAGGAACATAGATGGTCGTCAAGATTGCCTTGATCTGCAGCATATGGTTTCTATAAAAACTTATGAATTTGGGTATCAGCAGGAACAATAAGTAGTTCTTCTTTGACAAATCCTCTCTGTGGCGCTGGTGCTTTCAAATAATATACTCTTATACCTTGCGTCACCATATAACTTTTAATGTTGTAAATATCTACACTCCGCATTGGATCAGTTGCTCTGCGTCTTCCACCTTCTTGTTCCCTGGGTTGATATAAATATCTTACACTGGCATTCATACATATAGGATCATCTTTTAATGTTTTTGTTTCAACAGGAGGGGGCTTTTTTGTCTCCACATTTATTGCTTTGACAACTTCTGGTAATCTCTTAACCCATTCTCTATTACGTTTTTGTGAATCTATTTCCTTAGCATACTGATAGCCAAACAATCTTTCAGCTAATGTTCTGTTAAATCTTTCCACTATAGCTTGGTCTCTGTGTATCTCTGTTCTGCCTCGTCTGATATTTACTTTGTGTTTCGCCATCAACTGCGATACTGCACCCATAAATTCTCTGCCTGGATCCACTTGTAATAACTTTGGATATTTCAAATGCCGACTGTATATATTTTTAAATGCTTTAGCAACTTCCCAGCTAGCAAAGCATATGGGACCCATATGGGTCCAATGTTGTTTTCCATACGGGCCCAATATGGGCCCCATACCAAAAGTGCAACCGGGATTAACCTGGGTCCCATGTGGGCAGCCCATGTGGGTCCAACATGGGACTCATATGGGTCCCAGCTAGCAAAGCATATGGGACCCATATGGGTCCAATGTTGTTTTCCATACGGGCCCAATATGGGCTGCCCACATGGGCCCCATACCAAAAGTGCAACCGGGATTAACCTGGGTCCCATGTGGGCAGCCCATGTGGGTCCAACATGGGACCCATATGGGTCCCAGCTAGCAAAGCATATGGGACCCATATGGGTCCAATGTTGTTTTCCATACGGGCCCAATATGGGCTGCCCACATGGGCCCCATACCAAAAGTGCAACCGGGATTAACCTGGGTCCCATGTGGGCAGCCCATGTGGGTCCAACATGGGACCCATATGGGTCCCAGCTAGCAAAGCATATGGGACCCATATGGGTCCAATGTTGATTTCCATACGGGCCCCATATGGGCTGCCCACATGGGCCCCATATCAAAAGTGCAACCGGGATTAACCTGGGTCCCATGTGGGCAACCCATGTGGGTCCAACATAGGACCCATATGGGTCCCAGCTAGCAAAGCATATGGGACCCATATGGGTCCAATGTTTATTTCTATACGGGCCCCATATCAAAAGTGCAACCGGGATTAACCTGGGACCCATGTGGGCAGCCAATATGGGTCTAACATGGGCTCAATATGGGACCCATATGGGTCCAACATTAATTTCCATATGGGGCCCCATGTGGGCTGCCCACATTGGCCCCATATCAAAAGTGCAACCGGGTTTAATCTGGGTCCCATGTGGGCAGCCCATGTAGGTCCAACATGGGACCCATATGGGTCCCAGCTAGCAAAGCATATGGGACACATATGGGTCCAATGTTTATTTCTATACGGGCCCCATATGGGCTGCCCACATGGGCCCCATATCAAAAGTGCAACCAGGATTAACCTGGGACCCATGTGGGCAGCCAATATGGGTCCAACATGGGCTCAATATGGGTCCAATGTTGATTTCCATACGGGGCCCAATGTGGGCCCCATATCAAAAGTACAACCGGGTTTAATCTGGGTCCCATGTGGGTCAAAGGCTCAATATGGGGCCAATGTTGATTTGCATACATGTCCAATATGGGCTGCCCACATGGGCCCTATATCACAAATGCAACCAGCTATGTACTCGGAAAAAGAAGAAGAAGGGGTTTAGGGGTATGACTGGACATGAAAACTGCATGACCTTCAACAAAGAACCCCTAAATGTGTATGCTACTTACCATATGGACTGGACAAGAACGTTTTTCTTAAGGGCAAATGAAATAAAACTTTGTTAGTTTGGTGTGTAACGTCATTTTCCATCACATTTTAGGCTATGTAAGACGGTCAACTTTTTTAGTGGTGGAAGCCGACCACTCACGCATTCCTGGGTAGAACATCATGTAAGATACGTACTGTATACTTCCCGTCGTCCGTAAGAATCGACACAAGTGGAGCTCCCAGTGGGATTCGAACCCGTTGAGAAGATTTCCAACGCAGCGTCTTTACCCTCTCAACCACGGATGCGCTATAAAATATAATGTCTGCGTAACTTACTTGAACTCACTCACTTCTCACCAATGTCACTAGACGAATGCAGCTCAGGTCCGCTTCCCCGTCTCTGCATAGTACGCGAGAGGTTACCATCATCTGTGCCATCCAGAGTGATTTGTGTAAGCTATGTAGCTTTATTTGTAATCAATGTATATAAAAAAAAAAAAATTATGTACTATTTTGAATCTGACTGATTCTTGACTATTAAAGTAGCTTGTATGTTTTGTTGTCTATTTTTTGCAATGATCTCTTGTGGAATGTCATAACTTAATATCAATTAATAAATAACTGAGCGCTGGCCACAATTGATTGTTTGGTACATCACGTATTCAAATAGATAACTGCGCCTTATTAATGGTACATCCAGTCCTTTTTAGTTTGGTTGCAAGTTGATTTTCAAGCCATCCGTTGCAGGTTATTAATGCTGAGTTCTACATAAAGGAGAACACAGTCATAAACAACCACAAACAATGGAAGACTGATGTATACTATATTCTTCTCTTGCTAAATTAAGGCAGAAATGGCACTGAAAAATATAAAAGAGATTAAAAACACCAAAAAAACAACATATTTTCAAAATAAAGTTTTATAACCGATTCAGCAACCACAATTGATAGCATTTGTCTTAAAACGTCTCAATTTTGAAAACGGTTGTGACACAGCATGGTAGACTTTTAATCCAGAGATCTTACTTGAACCACTGGGTGGTTCAATGTGCCCATGGGGAAGACGTTTAATTTCTTAGCTTTGACTTTTTGGACATAAACAGTTTAATTGTTTGAATGGTTGTTATGTTTACGTCATTTTTAGCACACGTTAGGCTATATATGACGGTATAATCTTTTTGTGTATCGACACTTTCTCACTTGACAAGTCAAGCTCACAGTGGGATTCAAACCTGTAGCTGTGAGAGGTGAGAAAGTTTTAGACTTACCCTCTTTACTATCCCGGCCAAGGATGCGCCAGACAAAGTGGGCAGTCCCGTGTATTGAAGGTTTTACGATTCCTATATATCCTTCTCCTCTGTCTGGGGCGGCTCTAATTAACCTTAGATAATATGTTAAGCCATTAAACAATATCTGTTCAAGAAGCTACTGTTTAAACACTGCGAAAAGGAAAATATTTCCTGGCAGAGGGATGTTAACAAGCATGTACTGGATGGAGTCAGGCATATGAAAGACTAGATGCACAGGGTTCCGGAAATACGGTTGCCCGACGCAACCAGCTATGTACTCGCGCAAGTGGATTTTGGCTGCGGGCAAGTGACCTTCGCAAATCTGGTTGCCCGCCACTTGCCCGACTGTACGTTTCCATTCCAGACCAAATCAAGTGGCAAACTAGCCATATCAGAACTGATAACTGAATAAAACTGGCCGCTGTTTTTCGCCGCTAGCGATTGTTAATAAGATCAAACAACTTTTGGTACAATCAACATTCTCGCCCCAGGCAGCTTAATTTGTGGCATTGTTTCAATAAACAACTAATTAACCCACGCGCATTTCACAATTTATCCTGACACGACCATCAGACGTGTGTCAATCGTCCAATGAAATCGTGGCAATCATGTCCGTGACCTCCCAACCATGAACATACCTACTAACAGGAATTGTTTCCAAATAATCCCTGAAAGTCAGAAAACTCTTAATTTGCAAATTTAATGTGTCAAAATAATGACTGACAGACCCACGTGACGTGATATTTTAGTTTAGATAATCTAGCTGAAGATTTTTTCGTAACGAAAATACATTTTATTTTTCTCGAAGCACTTGTTTATCAATCCGATTTTATGAGGTATTTGGTGTATTTCATTGATATACTCTGTAATTAAACGTATATGGATAACTTAGCGATATGCACATGTCATGGGTTTTCGCGATTTCAAAACAATCACAGAACCTTTTTCTCGAGTTCTGAACTTTCGCTTTTGATAAAAAAAAGGTTACTGCTACTACTTCTTAAACAATTCCTAGGGAAAACCCTATTCATGCCTCTTGCTTTCATCTAATTCCCTTTAGTTCAAAGACAAAGGCGTTTGAACGTTACCATGGTTACAGATATTGGGGGCCAAGTGAATATTTTTAATAACGTTTTTGTCTCGTTTCTTTGCTTGTCACACACTTAAATGAACACAATAGCTTCTTTTTTTCTGTCCAGTGGTTAATTGTACACACTGTGACATTAAAAGTTCCATACACTAGCTGCCAAGCAATCTTTTTGGATGTTCTGACATCAAAAATAATGGGGTGGTGTGTGTGTGTGTGTGTGCTTTGTGGGGTGGGAGGGGAATAGAATTAGTTTGTATACTGTCACATTCATCATTTTATGATTGAAGTAACACAAATATGTAATAGACACAAAGAAGAACCGTTTGATTTTTGTATATGAATAAATACAATGTATTAACTAATAAAATTAAATACATTCTTCCTTTCTTTTTCAACTAAGTATAATGGTCCAAATTATGCGCCGGTCCATCCCGTTTAACACGAATAATCGTAAAGTGCCAATTTTTAGGCCAATTAAATGTTCTTAAATGTGGGGCAAGTGACATTATGGGCAGGGCAAGTGACTTTTTAAAATCCACTTGCCCAAAATATTTCCAGTAGATTCATCAGGTCCTGATGATCCTGATGAATCTACTGAAGAAATGACTTGCGAATGTTGTAATTTTTTAAGGATTTAATTCAGTATTTCGACAGGCTATGAAAAACATTAGGCTAGTTTAGAGTGTGTGAAGTCCGAGGCACTTCTCACTAACTTTAAACTAGCTAATGTTTTTCATACTCCGTAAAAATATTGAAATATTGAATTCAATCCTTTTATGTACATCTTGTTTGTTCTATATGTTCTTCAGATTTTACTCATGTAAATGTATATGTAATTGTGCTAAAAATATTGTTTTAAACCTGGGATACATACTGTTGGTAACAATGACATTGCCAACCTTGCACGCTTTTTTATAGCAACTTGCGACAGTTAGCACGAGAACGTCAAGACGACGTTATGTTGTACAAACAAAACAAGTTAATCAAACGAATAAACTACACTTTGTTTGTTTTAGCTCCGCCCAAAACGTAAAAGTTTTTTTCACTGGGAATTTAAATGCAACACATAAACATGTTTCATTTAAGGTCATTGCAATAGAAATTTAAATATTTGGGTTTAAACGGTGTTAGTGAATGGCAACTTTACCATAAATATCTTTATGGTAAATTTTCCATTCACTTTGCATTTTATGGTAAATTTGCCAACTGATGCCTTCGTTAAACCTCCAGGAATACCGAAAATTAGTGAATCAATTCTTAAATATACTACATTATTTACCTGTTCTCATAGTATCAACAATAATGTGTCTTGGGAGGTTGGTAATGATAAATTCATAAATAGTGCCAGAAAGATAACATAGCATCAGTGTTAGTGATGTACCGATTGATCGATTGTAACCGATCATCAGTTACTTAGGCATCCGATTATGATGATCGATTATGAAAGTCTGTCTATAATAGATAATCGATTGAATGTAAAAATGTACTTAATGTTCAAAATAGAAATAAACACAGGGCCTTCCCCAGGAATTTTTTAAGGGATAGTGGCATTTAACGCGCGTGGGTGCGGGAGGGGGTCCCCTCCTGCATGTCGATTTTTTTTCATGTTTGAAGTAAAATACGGGTTTTGGCATACACCTGACACATTTAAAACATGTTTTAAATATATCTACTAGTCTGCCATAGATAGTACATGTATGACCATTTTTTTACTTTTTTTTTTTTGGAAAAAGATGATACCTCAACTTTATACATCGTTTCCTTTGCTGTTCTAGAATTTTTTTTATCTTGTAAACACTTCATTATATATGTGGTGAAGTTAAGCAGGAGCAATTATGTTATTTTTAAGGAATAACATTAAAAACAAGAGGTCAATGACCTTGAAGCTCTACTGATTGATTTTGATTTCAGGAAGTAGTCGCTACAAACTGGTTTTTTGAAAAACTATTTTTAGCCGTGGTGGCCATCTTGAATTTCCGGCCGACCTGAAATTTTGCTAGGATCAATTAGACATCAAGAGCAACATTCCTGTGAAGTTTTATGAAAATCCGTCAAGTAGTTTCAGAGGAGTAGTCGCTACAAGTTTTCATTATATAACTCTATGTAAACAAACATGGCCACTGGCAGCCATGTTTAAGGTCTAATCAAAATAATGTTCGACTTGAATAACCATCATGTCATGCTGATCATTTTAGAAAAAGTCCCATATCAATATCACTTATAGTTTTCAAGAAGTAGTCGCTACAAACTTGTATTTTGAAAATCTATTTTTAGCCATGGCTGCCATCTTGAATTTCCGGCCGACCTGAAATTTTGCTAGGATCAATTAGACATCAAGAGCAACATTCCTGTGAAGTTTTATGAAAATCCGTCAAGTAGTTTCAGAGGAGTAGTCGCTACAAGTTTTCATTATATAACTCTATGTAAACAAACATGGCCACTGGCAGCCATGTTTAACGTCGAATCAAAATAATGTTCGACTTGAATAACCATCATGTCATGCTGATCATTTTAGAAGAAGTCCCATATCAATATCACTTATAGTTTTCAAGAAGTAGTCGCTACAAACTTATATTTTGAAAATCTATTTTTAGCCATGGCAGCCATCTTGAATTTCCGGCTGACCTGAAATTTTGCTAGGATCAATTAGACATCAAGAGCAACATTTCTGTGAAGTTTCATGAAAATCCGTCAAGTAGTTTCAGAGGAGTAGTCGCTACAAGTTTTCATTATATAACTCTATGTAAACAAAGATGGCCACTGGCAGCCATGTTAAATGTCGAATCAAAATAATGTTCGACTCGGATAACCATCATGTCATGCTGATCATTTTAGAAAAAGTCCCATATCAATATCACTTATAGTTTTCAAGAAGAAGTCGCTACAAACTTATTTTTTAAAAATCTATTTTTAACTGTGGCAGCCATCTTGAATTTCTGGCCGATCTGAAATTTTGCTAGGATCAATTAGACATTAAGAGCAACATTCCTGTAAAGTTTCATGAAAATCCGCCAAGTAGTTTCAGAGGAGTAGTCGCTACAAGTTTTTACTATATAACTCTATGTAAACAAAGATGGCCGCTGGCAGCCACGTTTAACGTCAAATCAAAACGATTTTTGATAAGGACCAACATCATGTCATGCTGATCATTTTAGAAAAAGTCCCATATCAATATCACTTATAGTTTTCAAGAAGTAGTCGCTACAAACTTGTATTTTGAAAATTTATTTTTAGCCGTGGCGGCCATCTTGAATTTCCGGCCGACCTGAAATTTTGCTAGGATCATTTAGACATCAAGAGCAACATTCCTGTGAAGTTTCATGAAAATCCGTCAAGTAGTTTCAGAGGAGTAGTCGCTACAAGTTTTCATTATATAACTCTATGTAAACAAAGATGGCCACTGGCAGCCATGTTTAATGTCGAATCAAAATAATGTTCGACTCGGATAACCATCATGTCATGCTGATCATTTTAGAAAAAGTCCCATATCAATATCACTTATAGTTTTCAAGAAGTAGTCGCTACAAACTTGTATTTTGAAAATCTATTTTTAGCCATGGCGGCCATCTTGAATTTCCGGCCGACCTGAAATTTTGCTAGGATCAATTAGACATTAAGAGCAACATTCCTGTAAAGTTTCATGAAAATCCGCCAAGTAGTTTCAGAGGAGTAGTCACTACAAGTTTTTACTATATAACTCTATGTAAACAAAGATGGCCGCTGGCAGCCACGTTTAACGTCGAATCAAAACGATTTTTGATAAGGACCAACATCATGTCATGCTGATCATTTTAGAAAAAGTCCCATATCAATATCACTTATAGTTTTCAAGAAGTAGTCGCTACAAACTTGTATTTTGAAAATTTATTTTTAGCCGTGGCGGCCATCTTGAATTTCCGGCCGACCTGAAATTTTGCTAAGATCATTTAGACATCAAGAGCAACATTCCTGTGAAGTTTCATGAAAATCCGTCAAGTTGTTTCAGAGGAGTAGTCGCTACAAGTTTTCATTATATAACTCTATGTAAACAAAGATGGCCGCTGGCAGCCATGTTTAACGTCAAATCAAAACGATTTTCGACAAGGACCAACATCATGTCATGCTGATCATTTTAGAAAAAGTCCCATATCAATATCACTTATAGTTTTCAAGAAGTAGTCGCTACAAACTTGAATTTAAAAAATCTATTTTTAGCTTTGGCGGCCATCTTGGATTTCACATCAACATGAATTTTTGCTAGGATCAACTAGACTTCATGGGCAACATTTCTGTAAAGTTTTATGAATATCCATCCAGTAGTTTCAGAGGAGTAGTCGCTACAAATAAAAGTTAACGGACGGACGGACAGACAGACGGACGGACGACGGACGCCGCACCACAGCATAAGCTCTGCTGATCTCTGATCAGTAGAGCTAAAAATGAGCACATTTCTTGGAAACAGCAGTGGTTAAAATTTCCCCACCCACCGACTTTACGCTAGCCTTGCGCTAAGATTTTAAACCCAATAGCCAAATATGGCTTAAGCCTTAAAACTTCCTTTAGCCAGATATTCTCTTTAGCCAGACTTTTGCCGAGATAATTTAAACTAATTGAAGGCGCTAAAACTTTGCGTACACATCAATAGTAAGTTAAAAGAAGGTGCTTTATTAACCTATAGGGTATCAATATTTCCACATCATATGCATTCTGCTTTAGTGCTTATAAATTAATTACATGTTGAGTTGTACAATATTCAAAACTTTTTAAAAATTGTATTTAATTTAATGTATTAAAAATTGTAAAGATTGAAATTTAAAAAAGGACAGAATGAATGCATGCATATAATAAGAAAGCAGGGCTTTTTTACCTTATATAACAGAGGCCTGTAAAGGGCCTCTACCCAACAGAAAATTGGACTGTTTTTTCACAACTGTGGCAGAAATATTTCCCAATCGGAAAACAGCAGTCTCTCAGAATTTGAGAAAAAGCATGAATTCTGCAGTGTGTTTTTGGCTGCCAAGTTAATACCAACTTGGAAAAGTTAATAATTATGGTAAATAATGGATGACAATATAAATAAAGTATATTAAGGTCATATTTACTTAATTTATGAAACCTTGTATTTTTCCCAAAATGAGAAATAAGCGCGTTCTTTTTTCCCAAAATGGACAGGCCTGGGCCTCTTCCCAAATTTGTTGAAAAAGGCCCTGGAAAGTACAAAAATGCAGACTCTTGTCACCATTTAGTATTTTCATTAAATGCATTTCAATATGCTAACAGTCAGCCTCAGAAAAAAATAAATAGCAATATATTTAAAAAATGTAAGGCTAAACTGAGGCATATACAACAAGTTCAACTAACACGAGTTCCAAAGAAGCTAGAAAGATCGCGCTGCTAATTCAGAAATGCTACATACACCAATATTTTGAGTAAGGCCATCATTAAAAAATTGTTTGTTTGCGGTGCTCCTACCCACCATTTTTGGGGTGGGTAGGTAGGTAGGGATTTTTTTTTTTTTAATATATATTTTTTTTTTACAGACGACAAAGGCAAATCTGTATGACCCTTAGTCAGATGTAAGGGTCATGCATGTTTTAGATAACAGCACTAAGAATTCAACGACAGAACCATTTTATTAATTTCCAGATACATTTGCACACTTTAATTCTTTCTAGGGAGTCTTTTGATAAGGGGTCTCCCAGAGTCCTTGCAGGGTTTGCAGATTGGCAGTACAACACGGTGGGTCTGTAGAGCACCAACATCCCGGTCTGCTCCAGGTTCCCCGCAGTAGCAGCAGAGATCCTTTAGGCCTGCAACATGCACTGAGGAGTAATAGGGAACCTCCACTGGTGACTGGCAGCATAACTGCAGGCGCACAAACACCACACCTTGCATGCAGTCTCCTGAAATATTACAATGCATTTTTAACATTTAAATTTTCATTAATACTATTAGTGCAATATAAATGTAGATTAGTTATTTTCTGTGATAAAGCAAACTTGTGATTATTAGAAGATTTAGCTGTGGTTTCAATGAGATATGTGATATTTAATTTATTTATTTATTTCTATACAACTATAAAACATGTAGAAATCTTGCCATGTATCATTGAATGTTTGTAGACCTGTTTACATGACATATATGCACAGAAATAAATCTACAAATTTATCTATTTACAGCTTTATATAACATTCAGGAGTCCACTTTCTGGGTATAAACCAGTACTTTGTGTCATCTCCCCACTGGGCTTTCAACCCAGGACAAGAGGCAGACAGCTTACCACTATACCACTATACTACTGTTCATTATAATAATACTAATTGTGTGTCCAGTGTAAACTACATGCATCTTGAATGAAAGTGGCCCTTGGAAATTAACTCATGTCAGATAGATGTTGGCCTTTCCTAATATATCTGACATGCATATTAAGTTTACTATGCAGCCAATGAGAAGGTTTGAATTATGTACCATCTGGGGTTATGATTGATCCACAGGTGTACTGGTACCTGTCCAGCAAGCGACGCAGGCCCCTCTCTTCGCGAACCGTCAGTGCCTTCTTGCTATATATGCACCGAGGCTTACCACATTCATAGCATTTCACCGTCATCCGCACATTCTGAGCAACAAGCAAACGGTTTGGGCAACCCTAAAAATTTGATTATACAGATAATTGAATATTGTGATATATCATCCACATTAGGCAAGACATAACATTAACTGCTACTGCAAAAGTACTCTGACATTTGAAACCAGGAACACATTAAGTAAAACAGCAGACATGGTTTTTGCCATACTAAAAAAACAGAACTACATTTATCAGCTACTAAGACAACACACCTGCTGCTCCTCTGCTACTTTTGCAGCCGATGCTGTCTGACCAGAGGGCATGTCACGCTCTGTTGTTTCTGTCCCAAGTAGATCCATGAATGACTTGTAGTGACCTTCGTCCTCTGGGTTTAACTCTGGGTCTGGTAGGAAGGGGGGCACCACTCCAGAAGGATTTCGGATCGGTGCACAGCATGTCTCCACATTGCACTTCCTCACCTTTAATATACACAATCACGGTTGAAAATTTACATTTAAAACTTGACAAAAATATATTGTACATTATCTTTAATAACTTTAGATTTTGTAGAGTAAATACATAATATATTATGAATATAAACCATTTAATATTTCTGGATTTAAAAATAAATCATAGCCATTGAATTTATCTTCAATATAAAGAATATTAATAAAACTTTAACACAGAGTATACTATATACTGATGTTAGTTTTATAATAGTTACAACACCACATCACCAAAGGTTCTGACATTTCGAAACGTGCACCAGAGTGGAAAAGCATGACAAAATACCAACACCAAATACTGGCTGAGTACATGTATACTAGTTTTGTTAAAATTACTACAAACGGTTTAAACCCTTTAAACATTTAGCCATTCAATGAATACAATGTGTTCTTTGAATTTAATATCATCTTACAAAAAGTTAATTCTGGCCTTTCCTTTTCTATTTTCTTTTGCAGAAATTCATTCAAATAGTGGCCATTTATATCTAAGTTGGAGCCAGAGTTCAGTAATGACTTTGTCACTGAGAGGGTTATTAAACAGAGAAGTGAAAATATATATTAAAAGCAAAAGGTATCTAGGTCTAGGTAAAGAGATTTAGCACTACACAGAATACTTACAAACCTGTATAAACTCGCTGACAAAAAAAAAACATTCCTCTATTTTAATAACTGCAAATATTCATTTTTTAAAAGCAGAAATGGAGCCACATATATTAAAGAATACTCTAAATAATATTCATGTCGAACATTATTCATTTCTAAACAGAAAACCATATTTTATTTTTTCCATTGAAGCATATCTATCTATTTTAATAGTACAGATATAATTTTATGCCAGCTGGCCCTGTAGATAATCTATTAATTTGTTTAAAAATACATCAAAATAATTTCAAGTCGATTTAATACCTGGAAGATATAGTTCCGCTCCCGACAGTGTCTCTCTATGAAGTCGTTGTACATCTCCTTGTTCTTCAGGTGAATCTTGGTGTACTGTCCGACAGTAATCTCAGGATCAACTAGGCGCAACACCTTGGATTCATAGTCGACCACCTGTTGTTTTGTTGCTGGTGCACCACCTGTGAATGTTTTCCCTTTCAGTTGCACCCTTTCAATGCGCTCCTTCAGCTGGATAATCATAGGCTCCACAGCCTTCAACCAGGCTGGTTTCAAGCCATCTTCTTTTTCTGCTCTCTTCCTGATTTCATTCATAGTGGAACATGCTCTTAGCATCTGTTCAAACATGCTATTCATCTCTGCCCTATGCAGAGCAACATTCTGAAAAGCAATATTCAAAAGACTCATGATACGTTCTGCTGGGTTAAGCCAGCTATGCCCTGGTGCTGTTCTGGCAGCAATCAAAATGTCTAAGTTCAATTGTTTGAAAAGGATAATTAGAGAACATTTAACTGCACCATATGTTACCCGGTGGTCAGGGCCACCATCTGTAAACATAAGTAAATATGGATGTGGTTCATCGTCCGTTTCTGGTTTCAAGATCTGCTGCAACTCTGTAGCATGGCGAAAAGGTGTAGATGGCTGGAAGATAGAGTCTTTCAGTGTAACATGTACTTGACCACGATAAAAACTTTCAGACACATTTTCAGGAATATCTATGTGTAGACATACAGATGGTGTCAGTGATCCTTTTGAGCCAAGGTCATGGTCTAATGCAGCAAGTGTGCACCCTACAGGAACAATAGACTTCTTACCTCTAACCCCACTAGAAATTGCCATGCCTGGCTCACCAAAATCAACTTTTGATTTATCATCCATACAAACCATGTCAGTCTGGTCTCTATATTTAACTGCATACTGCCTCATGTATTTAAAGATTGCTGCACAGTAATGTTCATCAATATGCTCCGATCTTAACTGCCGGCTTTGAACCTTATGCTGGAGCTGAATACGACCCGTGTACAGTTTTGATGTGTTACGATACGAGTTTTTGGGAACAAATGCAAATAGCACAGTGCTTTCACTGGGAATGGGAGTTCCTTCTGGGCACTTTTTCGAAGTTTGTTCAATGAGATCTCTAACTGAGATGAATTTACTGAAATGCTGAATGTCACCATGGCGGCGCTCATCAGTCGCTGTCACTGAGTCTACTTCTTTCTGAATTTCCTCAAAAAATACATCAAATGTTTCATTGGGTCTACCTTTGTTACATGCACGTAGATCAATGGCTATATCAGGGTCATCAGATGAAATGGCACACCTTACTCGTGCATCAAGTGCAGGATTCTGTGCTGATGTTGCATCTAACGTCAGGTCTGAGTATATGGCACGCATTATATGTGGTGGAATGTTTGCCATGCCTTGATATGTTTGGGTAAATTCTCTCCGCATTTCTCGAGTGTGATATTGTGGCAGTTTGTCTTCTAAGGTCTGGTGAACCTTTGCTGCTGAAGACATCATTTCTGTTGGGGATCGATCCTCTGGAACACGCCATAGGAACACAACTTTTCCCAACCCAGCACCGGGGTCATATGACAGCACATCAACACTGTAAGTCAGTGATATACCATCAAGAAACCTTCTTCTTTGAAACTTGTCTTTGAAGATTTCACTGGTGTGTAAATGTTCATCAAAAAATACTGGGGTATATTCATCACATTCAATAATTACTTGGTCTAATTGTCCATAACATGGTTTTACTGGTCCATGACATTTTGGATGATACAATACAGTGCCATAATCCCCATACTGCCTGGCAGGGTGAGACAGAGATTGCCTGAACTTTTGCTTATCATTACTGTTTTCTAGATATGCTGCATATGTCTGCAGAGATACGGCTAAGCCTTGTAACTGCTGTGCAAAATCTCCCCAAGCCCTTGCAGTGTTTGATGTGCTCAGTCTGAATAATACATCCGCATGTAGATTTAGCTGTGCAGACGTTATCTGAGGAGCAGCCTTACGTTTCCTCTTAAACTCATTGTAGTCAGTGTACTTGACAAATCTGAAACACATTTAAGTTGTAAAACACATTAAACTTAACTTTTCTCAGGCTATTAAAACCAAATTAAATACTTAATTGTTTTATATAAAATGCTGTTGATTCAACGCTGTTTATAATATTTTAATTGAAGTTTGTATTAAATTTAATACTGAACACTACAATATCAGAACCCCTGGCATGCACGTGCAACAGCTTTTCAAAAAAATGATAAAATCTTTTAGAAATATTTCTTAAATATTGGGAAGATAAACTGTACTGCATACCGTACTTTGAAAAGTCAAATACTATGGACAGTGTACCTGGCAGGGATTTTCTTGCTTGAATCAGTAATTCTGGCATTAATTTTGTCATGGCTGCCATCAATGTACCAGAGTGTGTCCACAATCGTCATTGTTTGTCGAGTCATTTCACCTGCTGGTAGTGATGCTGGGTAACGGACATCTTCATTCTCCACAAAGTCATTGTAAAGCTTATCCTTGGCTGAAATGTTTACAAAATATTTGAAACATCTGATACTGAAGTCGTGTCAAAAATAAACAATATCCATTATAAATATTTAATAAACATGCAAAAATGGTTACGGACTGTTCAAGAGGGAACCACTTATTTTTAACATACTGAAACAAGGTTATTTTTGGATTAATTCTAAACATTTCAGACATTTATATTTCAGACTTTGGCACAGATTCCAGCTTTAGTGTTTTAAAGTGGAGAAATTACAGACTTGAGGCGTGGGGTTGTTGCGCAACACAAACTAGTTTAAACCCCCAGTGAACCTGTGGTTCACTGACCGTTCCAAGGCGGAAACCCCAACATTTATTGATACTCATTTTATAATACATGTTATCTGTTTGTCTGTTTTGTGTTTGTTCAGTGTCTCTTGTTTATTGTAATATGGCCCTAACCGTGTGCCTCTAAAAAGGGTTAAACTGTTAGTTGTTTGGCTCCCGGGCCTGTCCCTGCATCATCCATTGTATTATTGAAAAAGTAAATATGTTTCGAAACATAAAATATGTTATAAGGCGCTAATGAACAAAGCTGTACATGCACCATCATGTGCATTATGTGCCGATGACCCGCAGATGACAGTGCTTTGGATGTTAAAACAAATCAACCAAGCTTGTCGGACCAAAACATGTTTCAATCATATGTCTGACAGCACTAACAAATTTATAAAATAAAAAAAATACCAGTGAACCGTGGTTTATCCAACTGTAGCATCGGTGGCTTCTTTTTTTCGTGTGAACCTGACATCAGAACGTCAAATGCATTTGCTGGTTCACACAACATAGGTTCACCTGGGCCAGCTTCTACGGGGACATTATTCTTCACATTTATTGTAACATATTTTAAGGAACTGTCAAAGTCTGTTAGTATCTTTATCATGTCATATGGGTCTGCGTTAAAAACCTGACAATCACTTGGTTTCGACGATACAATGACTTTGGCATTTTTTTCGAAGTTTTCTGCAACATTTTCAGCAACATCAATCCCCTCTGTCGTAATGTCAAACACATCAAACCATGTGTCTGTTATTCTGAATTTTCGTATGGCATTTTTAACGACCGAAGTCGTCTTTTCTTCACCAGTGCTTACAATATTTACACTTACAGAAAATGTAATATCCTCCGTAATGGAGGCTGCCATTTTGATTTTGTATGCGTAACGAAAAACGCCGAGAATTCCCACATGTAAGCGAAAAGGACCGAACGAAAAATTGACGCAAAGATAAAATTGGCCCAAAGAAACCAAATGGGACGAAATAAAAAAAAATTCGGCAGCGGCAGCGATAAAAAAGATCGGGTCGGGGCTATTTTCGGTGGGTCGGTCGGAGCACCGCAAACCAGCATTTTTTTATTGATGGCCTAATCGCACCTTTTGTATTGTTTCATGTTGATTGAACAATCAACCATAAAATGAACCCAATTCAGAGACAGCCGATCAAACACCGGTTCACACTTGCCATTGTTCGAGTTTATGCTACCGTGTGTACAACTAATTAGTAGGCAATTAAAGGGACACATGGCAATCTTGCAGAATTTGAAATGGGTGTCTCAATTTATATATCCAGTATCATTTTTACTTTTACCCTGGTTACATTTAAATAAATCAAATTTTAAGTATTCACTATTTCGTCTTAATATGCTATAAGTTTTAATATATTACTGGTGCAATAATATAAAAAAATAATAATATGCAAAAACAAATGGCTTAATACAATTCTTATAATTAACATTAATGATTGAACAAATGCAATTTATGTTGAAAAACGGAACGCTGCTAGTTTTAAAAAAAACAAGATTGCCATGTGTCCCTTTAACACAAGTTTATCAGTGATCGTAATGTTCAAAAACACCGACGGACTGAGTATCTCTGGCTAATTCGTAAGCAAACATTTTCAAACTTTCTGTTTTGATCAGCTATTTTGGCAGCTAGAGGGCGCCACATTTGATGTTGTCACTAATTAGCTAAAACACTAATAGTGGCTTATATACAGTGAAAGACTTTGTGAATTAGAATTCGGGATTTTCCGAGATCTTTTAGACAAAATCGGTCGGAAATTTGGATTCGCCAGACTGCCGATGTGTGGCGAATTTGGTGTGTATTTCTTACGGTTTTCATTCGCCAGTTGACGAATGGTTAATGCGGGCCTAGTTACGGTACAGAATAACTAGATATCTATATCACTAAAGTGCGATGTGTTTTCATTTAATCATTGAATTTTAGATTATCGATACTGCAGTAGCTTTTACAGATTCGGTACATTTAGATCTACCGTTACCTTGACTTTCTTTATCCAGCTCAGCTGTCAATAATCACCAAGACGGGTGTTTACCTAATGATGTCACATTAACGATGAATTTTGGTAACCTGCCAATTGGATGCACTAGATCCAACGCGAATAGAGGTGGGCCGGATACCAAAAACAGATGGTAGTTAATATAGGCATGATCTCCCCTTAACAAGGGAGTTAACTGTGTTTTGATGTTTTTACCACTTTTTTTCTTCATAGTATTTGCTACTCGCGTTACCGTAGTTTAATCATAAATTTAGTCATGGAAATAAAACATATTTTTTATCTTTTGATTTTATAAATAACCGACTACGACAGGCATTTGCCTGATGATAGGCATTTAAACCATTAATTATCAGGCATTTGGCCAATATTTAGACAGGCATTTGCAATATATTACACACCTGGTAAACTGCATTCTAGCCAAAATTGGTTTGCTAGCACCAGCCTATATAGTTTGTATATAAATCGGTGGAATAAAATTTAGGCGCAATTGCAGTTTACCGAGCGCAAATATACAGAATAAAAGTGGCAGTTGCACATGTGAAACTGTGTAAGAATGTATAAAGATACAATTGGAGGCAGCTGCCCCCGAACCCCCTCTTCATTGCTCAAAAGCCGCTAGGCTCCTTTTTATCAGTTTATTTTGTTATATAGGCCATAAGGGTCTATATGATTACAAGTAAGGAAACGGTCTACTTACCCGATTGGTAATGCTCTCGTCCTCCTACCGTTCCTGTCCGTATAGGTCGGAGACGTCAGTATAGGTTGGTTGGAAACAAAGAGAGCCCCTTCACATGGTCACTGTTGGTCCTACATCACACTTGATGTTCATTGGTCCGTAGCATTGACCCGAGAATACCAGGAGAGGTCAGTTGTACTGTCAGAGGCCCAGCTGAGGTGGTTGACATTTTTTGACCAGTACAACAATTAAACCAATTATAAGTTTATAAACAACAGTCAATGTAATGTTAAAACTCTTCTTCAATTGTGGTTTTAGCATAAATTTAGTCATTTTGATTTTATAAATAACGGACTACGACAGGCATTTAAACCATTAATTATCAGGCATTTGGCCAATATTTAGACAGGCCATATATTACCGACCTGGTAAACTGCATTCTAGCCAAAATTGGTTTGCTACCATGGACCAGCCTATAGTTTGTATATAAATTAGTGGAATGTTCAACAGCATCAGTTTGCCTTGTGGAAAAGTCTGGTTCACGTATTTCAAGAACAAAAATATCGTTGGCTTGTCGCGAAATTACATTACAAATAGTAATCAGCCTGCACCGATCAAAAATGCCAAAATTTGATGCAAAATCTTTAAAACATAAATATCACACAATACGTAGTACGGTACACTGACTATGTGAGTAGACTTTTAAACTGAATGCAAACTGTTGTTGTTGAATTTACCGTCAATTTTTCAAACGCAGGTTTGGGCGCGATTACTGAAATACCAACTACGCATGCGCAATTCAATTCAATTCAATTTATTGGCATAAAATCCAAATACAGGGACACCAAGGACAATAAAGACATACATAATCCTCTTATAAATTATTACTAATATTATATAAAGATCAGCAAAATAACTTGCTTATCTGTATGATGCTACAATTATGTGTATACTGTCTGCTGTTTTTATTATATTCTAAATATATGTAAAATTGCTTCATATTTATGAAATAGTAAGAATACCTATGCAGAATGATAATGGATATATTCCAGATTAGCAATGATCTATGAATCTAATAAAGATTTCCTAGTCAATGTCATATACAAAATTGATACATGTATATAGAGTTAAAATTACAGTCTTTGCTTATATAAATATATTTAAATTTATCAAAATCACTCACCATTAAATGAAGGTTCTATATTTTGTATAGTATTATAAAATGTTGATCTACACACATTAATTAAGCTTGTGACAGTATATTAGAAAATGTAATTCAGTTTCTACATCAGAGTTACAATTAATTAAAGTGTACATGTTCTCTGCTGAGCTTCTATATAACTGCTTATATATATCTGCCTTCCTCAATAGCTAATCTATCATCACTTATTTTTAATTTTACAAAATGAATAATTTTGTTTCTATCAATATTATTAGTGATCGAGAAGGTAACTTTACAATAAGTCCTTAGTTTATTTCCAGCTTCAATGTTTACCGTCTTGTGCCTTGTGCCAAAATGTTTTATATAAATCTTTAAGTTTATTAGTCAGTGAGTTTAAAAGTCTCACTTTGGAAAAAGTGCCTTGATTATCCAAGACATGTCTAAATCCTGCCTTATTCATAAAACAATCAAATTTAAAACCAAAACCTTTATCTAATTTCATACTATCTTTATATGCTTTACAACAAATTGAATTAATTTTGCAAAAATGTTATTGTTATGTATAATGTATATACACATAATAATAACTCCAAATAACACAATCACACTTTTTAAGACGAACTACTTAAAATAACTTTAAAAAATCTTCCAAACGCGCACCTGTCAATGTCTGTGAACGGTAATATGATCAAATATATAGGTCCCATATCAGCTTCTCAAAACAACGATTTTTTATTTGTTGCATATTGTTTTTATAAAAGGGATCACATCAGACATATTATTATATGTTGATAAATTATATTTGTTTGTTATCTTTGCTTTAGACTCTGCTTATATGGGGCCCATGTGGGACCCACATGGGCAGAATGTTCAATGTCAATGAATGTGCGACCCATATAGGGCCCATATGGGTAATCCCACCCGGGCGTGCCCGGATATAGCCTATATGTGTCCCATTTACCCTTGCTTGATGGGGCCCATGTGGGTCCGATATGGGCAGAATGTTCAATGTCAATGAATGTGGGACCCATATAGAACCCATATGGGTAATCCCACATTGACGTGGCCGGATATAGCCCATATGGGTCCCATTTACCCTTGCTAGATGGGGCCCATGTGGGTCCGATATGGGCAGAATGTTCAATGTCAATGAATGTGGGACCCATATAGGACCCATATGGGTAATCCCACATGGGCGTGCCCGGATATAGCCCATTTACCCTTGCTTGCTGAATGTGGGACCCATATAGGACCCATATGGGTAATCCCACATGGACGTGCCCGGATATTATTAAGCCCATATGGGTCTCATTTACCGTTGCTTGATGGGGCCCATGTGGGTCCGATATGGGCAGAATGTTCCATGTCAATGACTGTGGGACCCATATAGGACCCATATGGGTAATCCCACATGGGCGTGCCCGGATATAGCCCATATGGTCCCATTTACTCTTGCTTGATGGGGCCCATGTTGGTCCGATATGGGCAGAAAGTTCAATGTCAATTAATTTTGGACCCATATAGTGCCCATATGGGTAATCCAACCTGGGCGTGCCCGCCGGATATAGCCCATATGGATCCCATTTACCCTTGCTTCATGGGGCCCATGTGGGTCGATATGGGCAGAATGTTCAATGTCAATGAATGTGGGACCCATATAGGACCCATATGGGTAATCCCACATGGGCGTGCCCGGATATAGCCCATATGAGTCCCATTTACCCGTGCTTGCTGAATGTTGAATGTGGGACCCATATAGGGCCCATATGGGTAATCCCACCTGGGCGTTCCCGGATATAGCCCATTTACCCTTGCTTAATGGGGCCCATGTGGGTCCGATATGGGCAGAATGTTCAATGTCAATGAATGTGGGACCCATACAGGACCCATACGGGTAATCCCACATGGGCGTGCCCGGATATAGCCCAAATGGTCAAATTTACCCTTGCTTAATGGGGCCCATGTGGGTCCGATATGGGCAGAAAGTTCAATGTCAATAAATGTGGGACCCATATAGCGCCCATATGGGTAATCCCACCTGGGCGTGCCCGGATATAGCCTATATGGGTCCCATTTACTCTTGCTTGATGGGGCCCATGTGGGTCCGATATGGGCAGAATGTTCAATGTCAATGAATGTGGGACCCATATAGGACCCATATGGGTAATCCCACCTGGGCGTGTCCGGATATAGCCCATAAGAGTCCCATTTACCCTTGCTTGATGGGGCCCATGTGGGTCCGATATGGGCAGAATGTTCAATGTCAATGAATGTGGGACCCATATAGGACCCATATGGGTAATCCCACCTGGGCGTGTCCGGATATAGCCCATAAGAGTCCCATTTACCCTTGCTTGATGGGGCCTATGTGGGTCCGATATGGGCAGAATGTTCAATGTCAATGAATGTGGGACCCATATAGGACCCATATGGGTAATCTCACATGGGCGTGCCCGGATATAGCCCATATGGTCCCATTTACCCTTGCTTGATGGGGCCCATGTGGGTCCGATATGGGCAGAATGTTCAATGTCAATGAATGTAGGACCCATATAGGACCCATATGGGTAATCCCACATGGGCATGTCCGGATATAGCCCATATGGGTCCCATTTACCCTTGCTTGCTGAATGTGAGACCCATATAGGACCCATATGGGTAATCCCACATGGGCATGCCCGGATATAGCCCATATTGGTCCCATTTACCCTTGCTTGCTGAATGTGGGACCCATATAGGACCCATTCGAGTAATCCTACATAGGCGTACCCGGATATGATCCATATGGTCCCATTTACCCTTGCTTGATGGGTCCCATGTGGGTCCGATATGGGCAGAATGTTCAATGTCAATGAATGTGGGACCCATATTGGACCCATATGGATAATCCCACATGGGCGTGCCTGGATATAGCCCATATGGGTCCCATTTACCTTTGCTTGCTGAATGTTGGACCCATATAGGACCCATATGGGTAATCCCACATGACTTGCTGAATGTGGAACCCATATAAGACCCATATGGGTAATCCGACATGGGCGTGCCCGGATATAGCCCATATGGGTCCCATTTACCCTTGCTTGAACGGGCCCATGTGGGTCCGATATGGGCAGAATGTTCAATGTCAATGAATGTGGGATCCATATAGGGCCCATATGGGTAATCCCACATGGGCGTGCCCGGATATATCCCATATGAGTCCTATTTACCCTTGCTTGCTGAATGTGGGACCCATATAGGACCCATATGGGTAATCCCACATGGGCATGCCCGGATATAGCCCATATGGGTCCCATTTACCCATGCTTGATGGGGCCATGTGGGTCCGATATGGGCAGAATGTTCAATGTCAATGAATGTGCGACCCATATAGGGCCCATATGGGTAATCCCACCCGGGCGTGCCCGGATATAGCCTATATGTGTCCCATTTACCCTTGCTTGATGGGGCCCATGTGGGTCCGATATGGGCAGAATGTTCAATGTCAATGAATGTGGGACCCATATAGAACCCATATGGGTAATCCCACATTGACGTGGCCGGATATAGCCCATATGGGTCCCATTTACCCTTGCTAGATGGGGCCCATGTGGGTCCGATATGGGCAGAATGTTCAATGTCAATGAATGTGGGACCCATATAGGACCCATATGGGTAATCCCACATGGGCGTGCCCGGATATAGCCCATTTACCCTTGCTTGCTGAATGTGGGACCCATATAGGACCCATATGGGTAATCCCACATGGACGTGCCCGGATATTATTAAGCCCATATGGGTCTCATTTACCGTTGCTTGATGGGGCCCATGTGGGTCCGATATGGGCAGAATGTTCCATGTCAATGACTGTGGGACCCATATAGGACCCATATGGGTAATCCCACATGGGCGTGCCCGGATATAGCCCATATGGTCCCATTTACTCTTGCTTGATGGGGCCCATGTTGGTCCGATATGGGCAGAAAGTTCAATGTCAATTAATTTTGGACCCATATAGTGCCCATATGGGTAATCCAACCTGGGCGTGCCCGGATATAGCCCATATGGATCCCATTTACCCTTGCTTCATGGGGCCCATGTGGGTCGATATGGGCAGAATGTTCAATGTCAATGAATGTGGGACCCATATAGGACCCATATGGGTAATCCCACATGGGCGTGCCCGGATATAGCCCATATGAGTCCCATTTACCCGTGCTTGCTGAATGTTGAATGTGGGACCCATATAGGGCCCATATGGGTAATCCCACCTGGGCGTTCCCGGATATAGCCCATTTACCCTTGCTTAATGGGGCCCATGTGGGTCCGATATGGGCAGAATGTTCAATGTCAATGAATGTGGGACCCATACAGGACCCATACGGGTAATCCCACATGGGCGTGCCCGGATATAGCCCAAATGGTCAAATTTACCCTTGCTTAATGGGGCCCATGTGGGTCCGATATGGGCAGAAAGTTCAATGTCAATAAATGTGGGACCCATATAGCGCCCATATGGGTAATCCCACCTGGGCGTGCCCGGATATAGCCTATATGGGTCCCATTTACTCTTGCTTGATGGGGCCCATGTGGGTCCGATATGGGCAGAATGTTCAATGTCAATGAATGTGGGACCCATATAGGACCCATATGGGTAATCCCACCTGGGCGTGTCCGGATATAGCCCATAAGAGTCCCATTTACCCTTGCTTGATGGGGCCCATGTGGGTCCGATATGGGCAGAATGTTCAATGTCAATGAATGTGGGACCCATATAGGACCCATATGGGTAATCCCACCTGGGCGTGTCCGGATATAGCCCATAAGAGTCCCATTTACCCTTGCTTGATGGGGCCTATGTGGGTCCGATATGGGCAGAATGTTCAATGTCAATGAATGTGGGACCCATATAGGACCCATATGGGTAATCTCACATGGGCGTGCCCGGATATAGCCCATATGGTCCCATTTACCCTTGCTTGATGGGGCCCATGTGGGTCCGATATGGGCAGAATGTTCAATGTCAATGAATGTAGGACCCATATAGGACCCATATGGGTAATCCCACATGGGCATGTCCGGATATAGCCCATATGGGTCCCATTTACCCTTGCTTGCTGAATGTGAGACCCATATATGACCCATATGGGTAATCCCACATGGGCATGCCCGGATATAGCCCATATTGGTCCCATTTACCCTTGCTTGCTGAATGTGGGACCCATATAGGACCCATTCGAGTAATCCTACATAGGCGTACCCGGATATGATCCATATGGTCCCATTTACCCTTGCTTGATGGGTCCCATGTGGGTCCGATATGGGCAGAATGTTCAATGTCAATGAATGTGGGACCCATATTGGACCCATATGGATAATCCCACATGGGCGTGCCTGGATATAGCCCATATGGGTCCCATTTACCTTTGCTTGCTGAATGTTGGACCCATATAGGACCCATATGGGTAATCCCACATGACTTGCTGAATGTGGAACCCATATAAGACCCATATGGGTAATCCGACATGGGCGTGCCCGGATATAGCCCATATGGGTCCCATTTACCCTTGCTTGAACGGGCCCATGTGGGTCCGATATGGGCAGAATGTTCAATGTCAATGAATGTGGGATCCATATAGGGCCCATATGGGTAATCCCACATGGGCGTGCCCGGATATATCCCATATGAGTCCTATTTACCCTTGCTTGCTGAATGTGGGACCCATATAGGACCCATATGGGTAATCCCACATGGGCATGCCCGGATATAGCCCATATGGGTCCCATTTACCCATGCTTGATGGGGCCATGTGGGTCCGATATGGGCAGAATGTTCAATGTCAATGAATGTGGGACCCATACAGGGCCCATATGGGTAATCCCACCTGGGCGTGCCCGGATATATCCCATAGGGATCCCATTTACCCTTGCTTGCTGAATGTGGGACCCATATAAGACCCATATGGGTAATCCGACATGGGCATGTCCGGATATAGCCCATATGAGTCCCATTTACCCTTGCTAGATGGGGCCCATGTGGGTCCGATATGGACAGAATGTTCAATGTCAATGAATCTGGGACCCATATAGGGCCCATATAAGTAATCCCACATGGGCGTGCCCGGATATAGCCCATATGGGTCCCATTTACCCTTGTTTTCTGAATGTGGGACCCATATAGGACCCATATGTGTAATCCCACATGGGCTTGCTGAATGTGGGACCCATATAGGACCCATATGGGTAATCCAACATGGGCGTGCCCGGATATATCCCATATGGATCCCATTTACCCTTGCTTGCTGAATGTGGGACCCATATAGGTCCCATATGGGTAATCCCACATGGGCATGCCCGGATATAGCCCATATGAGTCCCATTAACCCTTGTTTGACGGGGCCCATGTGGGTCCGATATGGGCAGAATGTTCAATGTCAATGAATCTGGGACCCATATAGGGCCCATATAAGTAATCCCACATGGGCGTGCCCGGATATAGCCCATATGGGTCCCATTTACCCTTGTTTTCTGAATGTGGGACCCATATAGGACCCATATGTGTAATCCCACATGGGCTTGCTGAATGTGGGACCCATATAGGACCCATATGGGTAATCCCACATGGGCGTGCCCGGATATAGCCCATATGGGTCCCATTTACTCTTTGCTATCCTTGGAAGTCAGTGGCTCTGCTTCTTGTATCTACTCGCAATATCAACCACAGTCAATGCATATTTATTTACTAAGGAAGTTGGAAAGCCTAGTGCTTCTCCAACTGGGGAGCACAAGGAGCAACCAAAGGTGTCTAATGGCCCTATTGAGCTGCAAAACAAATTCGAACAGCTTATGGACATTTCAGAGCCGGCAGCTGCACTGCCACTTCCATCCTCTCATGAAAGGTTAGTTGAGGTGCCACTTCAGCTGACTTCTTCCGGGGAGGAGGATCCATCAGTGGAGATGTCGCTGCTTGAGTCTCCTAAGACCTCTCCTAAATCTAAGGCCAAAAATAAAAACAAAATTAAAAATCGCCTTAGCGCTAAATAATGGGTAAAACTAATAAGATCATTCAATGGAATTGTCGAGGTTTGAAACCAAATTATGATGAAATCAGCTTAATTTTAAATGAACACAACCCTATTGCCTTTTGTCTTCAAGAAACATTCTTGAAGACAAGTGATAAGGTATCTTTTAAACAATACTCACTATACAATCATATTTGTGATACCGGGGACAAGGCCACTGGTGGAGTTTCGATAATCGTTAATCGAAACATTCCTCACAGACCTGTTGCGTTGAAAACAAATTTGCAAGCTATTGCGGTCAGTGTTACTATGCACAGAGTCATGACAATATGTTCCTTATATTTGCCACCTAGTTCTTCACTAGACGCTAAATATCTAAATCACCTAGTTGCACAATTGCCATCACCTTTTATACTCTTGGGCGATTTTAATGCACACAACTACATCTGGGGTTGTAAAGATATAAACGATAAAGGCAAAAAAATTGAGGATTTCTTAGCCAAAAACAATTTGTGTCTTTTTAATAATAAGTCACATACTTACTTACATCCTGCTACAGGCTCTCATTCTTCCATTGATTTAACAATATGCGATCCAACGCTTTTGATGGATTTTTCGTGGAGTGTTGGAGACGACCTCTGTGGAAGTGAACACTTCCCCATATTTCTTGAAAATATCGGCCCTCCACTTCTCGAAAAAACGCAACGATGGAAACTTCGCAAGGCTGATTGGACTACGTTTCAATCTCTTTGCGAGGAACAATTAAAGCCTTCCGTTTTCGAGGATGTCGAAGACGCAACTGCTCTTTTTACCAAAACTCTTCACGATATAGCTGATCAAACCATTCCAAAAACCTCGGCAAATCCTAAACGCCCACATAAACCATGGTACGACGATGACTGCAAAAAGGCAGTCAGCGATCGTAAAGCTGCATTAAATAATTTTAACTTGCGGCCAACTCAAACAAATTTAGATAACTTTAGAGTTTTTCGTGCGAAAGCCCGTCGTACTATTAAGGATAGCAAGAGGAAATCCTGGAGATCTTACGTCTCTAGGCTGAATTCTCGCTCATCTCTTAAGAAGACATGGGACATGGTCCGGAAAATAAGTGGTAAAGGTAATTCTAGTTCTGTAAATCATCTTAAAACAGATGATGGAGATATAACATCTGTCAAAGATATTACAAACACTTTGGCAGAAACTTTTTCAAAGAATTCTTCTTCTGAAAATTGTCAACCAAATTTTCTGAAAAATAAGAAACTAAAAGAACAGAAGAAGCTGAACTTCAAGTAAAAAAACTTGGAGAAATACAATAAATTATTCACTCTCAAAGAACTTCGAGAGTCCCTTAAAAAGGCTCATGATACATCAGCTGGTCCAGATGATATCCATTATCAATTACTAAAACATTTACCTGAATCTTGTCTCTCTACCCTTCTTGATATATTTAATAAGGTTTGGGTGACGGGAAACTTCCCCGATTCTTGGCGGGAAGCAATCGTTATTCCAGTCCCCAAACCTGGAAAGGATCATACGGACCCCATAAATTATCGCCCTATTGCTTTAACGAGTTGTATATGTAAAACCATGGAACGAATGATTAATGAGAGACTTGTTTGGTACCTGGAGTCCAACAAGCTGATAACAAAGTATCAAAGTGGATTCCGGCGCCAACGAGGCACAACAGACAATCTCATTCGATTTGAATCATTTATTAGGGAAGCTTTCATAAAAAAAGAACATCTAGTCGCTGTATTTTTTGACTTGGAGAAAGCTTATGATACTGCATGGAAGTACGGTATTATGAATGATCTTCATGACCTTGGTCTTAGAGGCCGATTACCCATTTTTATAGAGAAATTCTTAGATGATAGACAATTTCGTGTCCGAATGGGTTCAACCCTCTCTGATATGCATGAACAGGAGATGGGTGTTCCACAGGGCAGTATACTCTCTGTCACACTTTTTAATATAAAGATTAACAGTATAGTAAAATGCATCAATCCAGGTGTGGATTGTTCGCTATACGTTGATGACTTTGTTATATGTTATCGTGCAAAAAACATGAATACTATCGAGAGACAATTACAACAATGTCTAAATAAACTTCAGACCTGGTCTGATGAAAATGGTTTTAAATTTTCTAAGTCTAAAACTAATTGTATGCACTTTTGTCAACTTCGTAAACATCATGAAGACCCTCATCTAACACTGCATGGGTCGCCAATACCAGTAGTGGATGAGATAAAATTCCTTGGTCTTATTTTCGACCGTAAATTTACGTTTATACCACACCTTAAATACTTGAAGGCCAAATGCCTTAAAGCTCTTAACTTACTTAAAGTTGTTGCAAACACTAATTGGGGAGCAGATCGAAAAGTCCTGTTGCGACTTTACAGATCTCTTATCAGATCCAAGCTGGACTACGGCTCGATAGTATATGGATCGACTCGCAAGTCGTACTTGCAGATGCTCGACCCTATACATAATCAAGGATTACGACTCGCTTTAGGTGCCTTTCGTACATCACCAGCCGAAAGTCTATATGTTGAAGCTAATGAACCATCACTGTCTCATAGACGGGACAAATTAGCTCTTCAATACGCCATTAAATTAAAGTCAAACCCTTCAAACCCAACTTTTGATAATGTTTTTAATCCTAGTTGTGAACCTCTTTTTGATCGAAAACCGAAGGCCATTCGACCATTTGGTCTTCGTATTAAACCAAATTTAAGAGACACTGAAATCGACCTAAATTTGATTGCCAAGTACAAAGTACCACAAATTCCACCGTGGACTTTGGAAACACCAACAATTATTTTTGATCTTTGTAATAATAACAAATCCAGCACAGACCCTACTGTCTTTCAAAGCACATTTAATGAAATTAAATCGAAATACAGTAACTTTCAACATATCTACACAGATGGCTCTAAAGATGGAGATAAGGTAGCTGCAGCAGCTGTTGTTCACAAACACAGCATAAAGAGCCGCCTGCCTGACAAGGCCGCTATCTTTTCATCTGAACTTAAGGCAATTGAACTTGCCTTAAATTATATTCAGGAATCTGATGATGACCATTTTGTAATCTTTTCTGATTCCCTTTCATCTCTTCAAGCACTGGGTAATATGAAACATGATAACCCAGTTGTGCTTCAACTTTTAGAAAAGTACAATTCTCTTATAATTGATAATGTTATTATTTTCTGCTGGCTTCCAAGCCATGTAGGAATACGTGGTAATGATAGAGCTGATAGTGCTGCTAAGGCAGCATTATATTTACATATATCTAATACCAAATTACCTTATACTGATTTTAAAAGTTGTATTAACACATATATTCGTAACTCTTGGCAAGCCGCTTGGGATTTGTCAGTTAACAATAAACTACATCCAATTAAACCATTACTCGGAGAATGGCGTTCTTCTAGTAGACCCATTCGTCGAGGGGAAGTTGTCCTAGCCCGGTGCAGGATAGGGCATACACGTTATACTCATTCATATTTATTACAAGGTGAGCAATTACCAGAATGTATACCCTGCTTTGCACCGTTAACGGTCAAACACATATTATTGGAATGTGTAGACTTTGATCCTATGCGTCAAAGGTACTACAATGTTAATACTATGAAAGAGTTATTTGATACTGTAGATTTTAGTATTGTTTTAGATTTCCTGAAAGAGATCAGACTATATAAATCATTGTAATGTGTTCTTACATATATTTACTTGTTTATATACCCGTTGACGGGCATTTGTTGATTTACATACATAGTTTATATTACACCTGATCATCCCTTATTTTTTAATAGTTTTATCTTTATATATTTACATTAATTTTTAATTAATACTTCATTTTCATAAATGTTTGCGCACAATATGACCTATTTATGTGTCGACGTGCCGTAAAACACAATTCATTCCATTCATCATGCTTTGCAGCATCTTGATTTGCAGCATCTTGCTTTGCATCTTGCTCTACCAAACGCTTTGCCTTTCTTGCCGCTGCTCCTTTTTTCCCAGCTTCTATTCTTTTTGGATTTTTTACTTTTTGTACAGGTATAACTTCACTCTCTTGGTTCTCCATCATTTATATTATCTATATTTTTATTTTTATTAAAATCAATATGTCTAACAGTTGTCAGTATTGCTGTAAATAGCGCTAAGCACACCCCATACCTGTAATACAACTCTCAACAAGCACTTGTCAAAGCATGATTAATAAATGGGTCTTCCTCCAAATCTTCTATTAGTTTTGGTGGATTGGTTACATTAAAATATTTTGATACTCCCATCACATACAAGTTAATAAAAGAATTGCCTAAAGTCTTGGTCATACTTGCCCCAAGCCTTGCTTCATATCTGCAGTAAAGTTTGTTAATTTCATCCGGGGGCATGCTATCGTGAGTTGTATGTCTTTACCCAAATATTGACGACTACCGCCGCCAGCCACTATGGCTGATAATATTTCTTTTTTTGTTTCTTGTTGCTTTGATTCATCTGGTTCCGTGAAACCTTCTGATATATCTTGTAATAGTTCTTCCGCTTTCATTTTTATATTAGTAATCTTATTTTTTATCTTGAAATAAATATAAAATACAAAACAACCAGCTGCGATATTCATGCAACTAGTAATTGTTAGTATTGTTAATAGCATTGTTATTAACATTGCTATTTTTTTATTAACATTATTAATTTGCTGCAAGCTTTGCTATTAACATTGCTACTTTGCTATGAGCAATGCTATTAGCATTACTATATTCATGTCAGTATTGCTATTAACATTGCTACTTTGCTGTTAGTATTACTGTTAGCAACAGTTGTAAAAAAAAAAAAAGGAATTATACCTGCGGATATTATGAAATAAATATATTTTGTAATAATAAAAAAATATTATATATAAAAAATGGATTTGAAAATATCAGACGATAAGATTAGTGATTATGACAAAAATAAAATAGCACAGGAAATTATGACAAAGGATGACGTAAAATGTATATGTGTTTCAGAAAGTAATTTTTTACAAACGTACGCAAAAGGTGCACAGGAAACGCCTGTAATTTCTGTGACAAAGGATGGCGTAGAATATTTTATATGTGAGCCAAGAAGGTATGTTTTACAAGCCCCGATACAACGTAAAAAGAAAAACATGGATAGTGCTGTTGTTCCGGTATTGGTTGGTGCATTGGTTGCATTGGCACTCTACTAGTTTTTTATTTTCCAAAATGGAAAAAATTATTCAACCCAATAACCAGTTGGTTGGTCAGTCCTCAAATATAACTTGGAATTATTAGTCTTTGCTAAAGCTTTTATTATTCTGGTTCTCTCCTCCAGCGTTGGAATAACATCATTTTCTCTCAAATAATTTTTATAACTATCTCTGTCCTTGGTGTAAAACATACACAACCATTTTGCTTGCTCTCTTAAATCTTTAAATACAGAATTATATCTCTGTGAAATGACCCACACTGATTGTTTGGCGTGACGACCAGAGAATGCCAACTCTGATAACATATCTTTTTTCTTTGTTAATCATCAATGATGTATAGTGTGGGCTTGCCAGCATATTGTTTGAAAAATAAACGCAACAGTTCTTGTAACATTTCTTTGCCGTTGCTAACGGGATTGACAATTATTATTTTTTTATCTCTCGGATTTCTTACATCTCCTATCCAGGATCTGTTTTTATAAGCCTCGTTCCACTCTATGGTTGGACACAATATAATTATATGTTCAAAAACTCCAACATACTCTTTTTCAAGTATGTCAAGAACAAACTCTGTCTTACCGCAGCCTGTCTGACCAAAGATAATGGCACTGTGGGGATATTTAGGATATTTTTGTTTGTGCAAACTAGTATCGTACTTCTTTGAACCTTCCATCTTCGAAATTGATTTGCGCATCTTGTATTATATATAGATAAATATTTAAAGGTTGATCTGCATCTGCTTTTTTATTTATTAGTATCGTTATGCCTTCACTGCCGTTTTCTATTTTTTCTTCCACTGCCATATAATAAATTCTCATCACATGTTCTAAGGTCAAGCCACAAAGCATATGATTTTGTTAGATAGGTCTCAAGAGAAACATTGGTAAAGTTTAAGTCCCTCGCTACTATTTCTGTCTCTTTGTTTCTTTTTGATGTCGAGGCAAGATATTTGTTGATTTCATCCCAATGTTGATATGCCTTCGTGCCCTGACTATACAACTGATTTGGTACACCCTCTATTGTCATTTCAACCTTTTCAATCTTTGGGTTGTAAAAGGATTCCGTGTTTGTTCTTTCTGGGTCTTCAAACAGCATTAAAATACCTTTCATGCTTCGTGCTGGTACATTAATGTTGATATTCCAAAGGGTTTCAGATTTGTTTGCTATTATTTTTCTATGTCGCAAGATACGATCATACATAAATACTATCTTACCATTGATTTGCTGTCTTATTTGTCTGGCTAATTTAACATCACTAACCATATCAAATTCCAAGCAGATATTTTTTATTACATAAGATGTATCAGCATCACTGCTTTTGATAACTGTGTTATAATCGTTAAACGTTAATTCATATTCTAACCTATCACCAAGCCCCGCTTGATAAAATGGCATATGACTTTCTAACATTTCAAAGTCCAGTGGAATACAAAATCTATTTTCATAAGCTGCTGCTACAGCTTCATCTTCAATGTCTGAGGAAGCATCTCCCGCACCAACTCTATGTTTTAGCATGTTTGCTTTACCAATACCTTGGTAAGCTATGTTTACTCGTTCGGTAGGGCTTTTCCATAAATCTACATAACTGTGATATATATCACTGTCATCTATTGACATGACTTCATTGCCACTTATTCTTATTGTCATTTTTTCACAATTGCTCTACCCAGATTTTGGTATAGAGTAGCGTTGGCGTCTATTCTGCTTTTAAGTTATATTTCAAAGGCAAGACGAGCAGTACGTGGAACTATCACATCATTAGTACTTAGATTGGGAAATCTCACAAGCAGTTACTGGTTTTGGTCTATTGTTGATGGATTATTAGTTATTACTACACTTGTGCGGATGCCCTTGGCACCATGAGGTTCTCTTAGTTTTCTATGAGGGTTGAGTTTGTTTCCGTAAGCTGACATTGTTTTTATTTTTTAAATATATTTTTTAAAATTAAATAAAATAAACAATGGCTGAAGGAGGATTTGAATATGACAATCCTGCGTTTGATAGAGATGGTTATGATGAATATTATGATGAAGATTTACCAATGGTGCCTGATGAGCCTGTTCTAAGAAGTCTTCTTAATGAAAGCGATCATCTTGCTGACCTGGGTGGGAGGCTGAGAAAATTCCAACATGAAGCACACAAAAAGATCTTGTAAAATCCTTTTATGATGAAATAGGAAAACGATTTAAGATGGTACCGGACAAAATGGATTATGACCAGTTTAAAGTATCAGATGATGGTAAAACATTATACTGGTGGTTGTTTGGTGATAAAGAAATAAGAATAACTGCCAGGCAAGGTTCTTTTACATTTCTTGCACTTGGTTCTTTGGTAAATGAATATAACAAGGTTATCGGCTCTGGGGGAACAATGGCGGTAAGACAACTTTTGAATTTGCCGGAGTATGACAGTAAAACAAAATTATCACAAAAAATTCGGCAAGCGTTGGAGAGCACAATAAACGATTTACCAGATAATATGGATGCTATTTCATTACAAGATTTTTCACATATTATTGATAACACAGCACAGTCAATGTAAAGTGCTCTTTATGATATGGATGAGCGTCCTGATGTTTCAACACAAATATAGACAAGCGTGAAATGGATGGAATAGTAAAAGCGATGACAACTGTCAAGGAAGAACTCACCAATAACTTGGCAAAACTCACACAACTTGATAAAGACATATCAAGAGAAAAACAAAAGTTAGAACAAGCTAAGACTGACGATGATAAATTCCAAATAAAAAGAATTAGCGATCGCATCAAAGACCTTGAAGTTGAAAGAGGTGCAAGGATGGATGTTATCAATGAGAATAGAGAAGCTTTTCGTAACCAAGTAAGCAGAATAAAAGAAACAATAAACAAAATGTTAAACGAGGATACAACTCTTGGTGAGAGGATCAAAACCTTGTTTAGGGAGCAAGGTATTACTATTGTTAGTATTTTAACTGCGTTTGGTATGATTCTTGGGGTGATAATTAATTCTATTATTCCCACATCAAGTGCTGCGCCAACTCCAACTCCAAAACCTGATCCATCAAGTGTCAAGGACTGATAAAAAAACAACTAAGTAATCTTGGTAAACTTATTGCCAACCTAGCTGGTAAAGCTGCTGCAGCACTTCCAGGAGTTATTGATGCAATAGTATCATGGCTTTTATCTGCAACAGGTAATGTTATTAATTGGCTTGGTAACAATCTATGGGCTTTGCTTGTGTTTGTTTCCGGGTTGTTATATGTGGCAGCCAAAGAGTGGTTCAGTAAATCTCGTAAATAAGTAATGCAGCAATACCTATTACTATAGTACCAACAATTTTAGTTGTTTTGTTATCTTCGTGTTCAATCGCTATTTTTTGTATTTCTGGTGGGTTATGCTCCACAGTTTTATGTATTGATTTATCAAAGTCAGAATGTTCCGGTAAACATTTCTTTGTTGTGGTGCCTTGAAAAGTTTGAACACTTTTTAGTGGTACTGGTTTTATATTTACATCATTATTCAATCCTAATGCTTGTGCATCGATTGCTATTACAATCTCATTATTGTAGTCTTGTATTATTCCGATTCTTAATTCCATGTCACTCGGAGACATGTACAATCCACTTCCATAGACAAAATTTACTTTACTTCTTGCATATTTTAGGGTGGTTTCATATCTTGAAATTTGACTGGGCAAGTCGATGGGGCTGTTTATTGCGTCCTCTACATTTGCTAGAAATTGTTTCTGTGCATCGAATGCCGTTCCAGTTCCAAGTATATCAGTTCTTGTTTGTGATTGTGAGCCAAGAATTGCCCAGCAGTATGTTCTTATGCTGTCATTGATTCTTTCTACTCCTGCTCTTGTAAATCCAGATGAACTATCTAGTATAAAAGTAGACGGTAGCCCTATTGTCAACCCTTTTGTGTTTGTGATGTCGTTTGCATTTTTTTTATCAATTTTGCCGTTTCGTTTGTCTGTTTGCGTGTTTGTTTTTGTGTTTTGTGGTTGACTGTCGTCCTGGAATGCTGCGTTCCCTGTCCGATATTTCTATCCTTCATTATCAGCCTCAAATCCTTGTGCAATGTAATCAATGTGATATGTTTTATCGCTCTCATAGACTGTGAAACTCATCGTTTTGTTGTCGTATACAGTATTTATCAAAGGATGATAACCAGTATTTGTCCAGTAATTATAAATTGTTCCTAGACCATCATTATAGCTTTGTTTCTGTCTCCAGTCCGAATTTAAGTCGACGTTAAACTCCTTGCATATTCTCTCGTATGCATTTCGGTTATATGTGTTATTAAACGCATTCCAATTTGAGTCTTGCGGTATTGCTACACTCATTTCAAATAATATTCTCCTAACTTGGTAATAGACATGAAATCGAAATAACGAACCAACCAGAGCATCAGCGTTTAGATGATTGTTAAAATCAATACCACATCCAGTTGTCGCACACCAAATAGCAAAATTCAACTGATTCTGCCAAAATGACATCCAATCTGTTCCCCAGCTTTGGACTATAGCATCTGATTTGACGTATGGGAGTTTGTATTTTTCAAAGACATTGGGAAATGATGCTTTAAAGCCTTTGCCGTTTGATGTAATAACTATGTTTTGATTTATTATATCTAATACTTTTTTGCTGAAAGTATTTGAATAGTGAGCAACTGGGCTATATTTGAATTCTTTAGAAATCATTTTTATTTGTGTTTTTATATATATTAAAAAAAATGTTTCATACAATTTCAAACATAGACAACTCTATTAACTTACAACAGTATATTGATAATAGAGATGAAACTAAGCGCGTTGGATTAAAGAGTTTTACATACACTATCGGTTGGTGTAATATTAATCATGAAACCATAAAGACAAGAAACCCAGATAAAATAGAACATCTAGCAGGTGGATTCTATAACTTTCAAGACTTGGCAGAAAGGTTTAAATTGCTAAATGAAAATATTATCCTGGACATTATTGTCCAAATTGGTTTCAGCATTATAAATACGCCAATAGAGCACGAATGTCAAGCGGTCTTTCAAAAATGCTGGGATTCAAGGACAGAAAATGGTTGACAGGTACTAATTTGGGAGATTACCCAATTGATTTAGCTCCTTATAAACAGCTATATGTTCATCTGGAACAAGTTAATACGAGTAGTAATTATTTCAATGGCGCACCAAGCACTATTATAGGGGTTGTACCTGTAGTAAATAAGCAGTATGGAGATATTGTATATACACATTTTTATCCTGAATATCACTGTCTTTCGGGTGGTACAATTTCTGAATTAAAAATAGAAGTCAGAGATGAGTATGGCAACACAATAGATAATCACGGTTTGCCTATGAGTTGTGTTTTAGAATTTATTTAAAAAATATATTTTTATAAAAAAAACAATGAGTATATTTGGACCACCAAGCCCTAAAAAAACAGAAGACTTAGAGGCTTTAACCAATCATGTTCTAGATTTACATAGGCGAGTTGTGCCTATTGTTAACCATTTCAACCTTTTGAAAGATAGAGTTGATAATCTTGAATATGGGATTATAACAATATTTGCGGAGGCTAAGGGCCCACTTGTGTTAAATAGAATACTCTCATTTGGTAACGGTGGAGCAGAAACAAATGTGGGGCATGTAATGACACGCCGTGGTCGTATTATGGGAATAGGTTTAGCAAGTGAACGATTAGTTGGTGACGTATCTGTAATAGTTTCTGTCAATGGTGTTGAACAACCAAATTATGGCATAACGCTTCACATCATCCCACGCAATCATGATAATGTTGATAGTCCTTCAGATATTGGTGCTGGTTCTGTTGTTAACTTTGTATGCAAGACTGCCAACGCTACCGCTGTGAATACGGTGGTGTCATTATTAATTGAATTAATTTAATTCTTTATTATTAAATAAAAAAAATGAAGCAACCGACAGCACCAAGTTTATATCCTGAGTTGCCAGTGGAAGACGGACAAAATTATAGATTACAAAAGATTTCAGAGATTGAAAAAAAGTAATTACAGAACGAGATATACGCAAGTCTCTTTATAAAAAATATAAACGTGGTATTAATATCACAGATGGAATTGACACTACCTTGATATCTGCAGGTGTTATTATGGCCGGGATTGGATTTGTTGTTCCAGTCTTGTTACCTTTATAAATAGCAGCAATAATATGTGGAGCTACAGGTGTTTGTATTAATTTTATCAGACGCAAGCTTAATGCAAAAGCTCAAAAACATCATGAAATAAAAACTTTGGCAGAGTCCAAGTTAAATAGTATAAAGCAGTTAATATCAAAAGCGTTAAGTGATGCACAGATATCAGAACAAGAGTTCAAGATGGTTCTGGATGAACTAGAGAGATACTATAATTTGAAACAGGACATCAAACAAAAGAAACTTGAAATTAGTGAAGTTCAAAAAACAACAACTAGTAGAGCAGGGAAGAAAGGAAGCAACGGCAACCTTACAAAAAAGTCTAAAAAATGTGTCATGAATTGTTTTAGTAATGTGTATGAGTATGACCCACCACCTTTGTATTCAAGGTCGGAAAATTGTTAATTTGAATGTAATTTTGATAACTATAAAAAAAAAAAAACTTGCAATCTTCACTACCCCTATTTTAAAAAAGTTTTAATAAATCAAGTAAATCACCATTTTATGGTGATTTATTATCTATGTATTTTGAATTTTCATGTTTGAGGTTTTTTATTTCTTGTACATACTTGTTTTTCAGATTTAAAAAAATCAAACTTGAGTAAGTAGGTACCATTTCATATTCCGAAGAGGCGAAAAATTTTTTTTAACGCAGAACCCCCACAGTACATATATATTTCTGGCCCTTGATTTAGTTAAAAAGCTGTATTTTGCCCAAAACTTTCAAAAAAACGTAAATGGCAGTCTCTCGCTTCATTGATGTTATAAGAGCCATGTTAGCCAGTAGAGCGTCCACATGCCCAAGACCACAGACTCTCTTGGGCCTCTTGTTTTATTATTATTTTAAGTAAATGTTGATGTTTTTTACCCTTTTTTTTTGTTTTATGTTATTTACATTTTTTTTTTAAATATTTTTCATTAAATTTTTTGATTTTTTTTTTAATTCATTTGATTTTTTTTTTTAAGTTTTTCATTTGATTGTTTCATTTGTTTAAGTTGGTTTAATTACTTTTTTGTTATGTTATGGTCCTTGATTTAGTTAAAAATTTAGTTAAAAATGCTATATTGCTATATTTTGCCTCGTTAAGACGATAGGGCCTTCATTTTTCATCCGAGCTTTACCAAACTTTATCAGATTGTTAATGTCAATGAAAGCTCGATCAAGTTCAAAAACCAGCCAGATTGGACCAGTAACAGCGGAGTTATGGCCATTGATTTTGTTAAAAATGCTATAATTTGCCTCGTCATACGATAGGGCCTTCATTTTGCATCTGATCTTTACCAAACTTTACCAGATTCTTTAGTTGTGGCCCTTGATTTAGTTAAAAATGAGGAGTTGGGAGCATATTTGTTGCATTAAAAAAAAAGAATAAATAAAAAAGAAACAGGAAAAAATAATTGAATTCACGCATATTTATGTATATATTCATAGTCGCCTGCAGATTGGAGAATTAATTAACAATTTTTTTCTTATTTTTGCATATAGTAGACTCCTAGATATATATTATATATATATAGTCATCTCTATGTTAAAGTATGTTTTTAGCTTATGCCGTGGTTCTGTGTCCTTCGTCCGTCTGTCCGTTCGTAAACTGCACTGTAGCGACTACTCCTCTGAATCTACTTGACAGATGTTCATGAAACTACACAGGAATGTTACTCTTGATGTCTTATTGATCAGCATGACATGTGTTGATCCTTGTCAAAAATTATTTTGATTCGACATTAAACATGGCCGCCAGCGGCCATCTTTGTTTACATAGAGTTATATAATAGAAACTGATTTAGCTATCAAAACCTATCAGTAGAGCTTCAAGGTCATTGACCTCTTGTTTTGTTTTTTTACTAGTTTATAATCACACATGATTACGCTTCTTTCTCTTCATGCGGTTGCTGTTTCAAGATTCCATTTATATGTAGAGCGGCCAATTAACGGCAAGATTACAAGTACAACACCGTTTATCAAAACACTATCCAGGGGTTTAGGTCATATAATAATGTATATGTGCCTATAAAAAGTATAGGATGGTTCATGGTTTCATTAAATACCCGTGTTTGAATATGCGTAAAATGAATTATATGTTGGTAACTCTTAATGCAAAGATCCAATTTTGGTGTTTGGCCTGGTAAAGCCGTTTATATCGTGTCTATAGAGTTTTGATTCTCATAACAGGTACATATGTTGTAAAATGTGGCTGTTGTTTGCGGGATAGTTATTTTAATTAGCTATTTTAATGAGACATAAAAGAATTGATTGAAATATTATTGATGAAATACTTTGGTCAAGACATAATTCATATGACGCATTAAGGCTATACAATTATTTTTTTGTAATCTAACTACTCTTCGTTTTATATTGTGTACCACCGCTAGCAATAAGAACCCAACATGGAATTATTATTGATGACTTGTCAACAACAATACATCGAATTGTCATGTTTTCCAGTTCAAACATGTTCCGTCGGTGGTTCTACCCAGGTGCCCGCCCGTGCACGAAAATTGCCCGGAGGGGCACCTGGGGTCTTCCTCCACCAGTGGAAGCTGGAAAGTCGCCATATGACCTTAGCTGTTGGTGCGACTATAAAATCCAATTCAATTCAATTCAATTCAAACATGTTCATAAATAAGTTTTCCAGTTAAAAAGGAAATAAAATAAACTGACTCAATTAAAAAACACAATCATTGTTTTAAACATTTAATCAAAGAAGTAGATCTAAAATGAATCTAAAATGAATCTATAAATCTCTCTTTTATTTAGCCATTCCCAAAATGCAGTTATAAAATAAAGACGTTATATCATTCATTGCAATGTAACTAGACATTGTATCAATTTTCTGTTTAAAACATTTGATTTCTAATGAGTTGGATTACAACATGTATGAATATTAAAGGTTTACGTTGTAACAAGAAATTCCTAAGAAATTAACAACAGCATATTGTACATACAATATATAGCGGAAATACCCGTGTCGCGTTTCTTTTCAAATTTCCAATAGGCTAACCGCCCATGAGGATATACATACAAATATATATATATATATATATATGGCTGACAGTCAAACTCAGTCTTCAAATCAAACAACAAATAATTATAAAATACGTGTATAATGAGCTTATTCGTGTTATTCGGAACAGTGTTTATTATCTATGAAAATGATCATTTTCTATGTTTAGTCATACCGGTCATACACCATAATTATTCACATGCGGTATACCCCAAACTGTAATATATCGAAATCACGTTATTTTCACGTATATACCAGGCCTGCCAAATCTAACGGGGTGCGAATATACAATTAACACATAAGGACATAATCAGTTCCTACAGTGAAAATAACAACATGTGCAATAACTGTAATATATCACTGGGTTCTTTAATTTGTTGACCCTAATTAAAATAGCACGGGTTAGGAGCTAGCGACTCCTACTATGTGGTATGACCTTGAAGCACGATGATTTTAACGTTGTGCAGACTGTATTTGCATTTAGCATGTATCTGTGTATATGTTACAAGTTACATTTTCTATCATTGTAAAATGGGTTTTAATTACGAGTAAACCTTGTAATCTAAGGCGATATTTAATAAAAATCGGAATATCTACACATGCGTTATGAATACAAATTAGTCTTTACACAAGATATAGAACACAGAAATGAAATATACTGTCAATTTGCGTTTTAGAAATAAGTTAACCTCATTTAAATATATATGTAAAGTTATTAAAGATCTCATTAAGAACCATTACAGGTCAATACCTTAAAAGGTTGGATATATAACCAATATATAATCATACGTTTGATTTTACTAAAATAGATATAATTAAAGACACATTTCCCAGCTGATTGTAGTCGTTGAAAAGTCATGGATAGCATGCTTTTTAACTGCTTACTTCTCGCTGACTGATTACCACAGAGACATTATATTGAGGCCCCATCACAGTTTTTTCTTTTCATTTACTATTACCTTAGTTTTTGATATAAAATATATTGTAACTAAAAACACTAGATTGTTTATTATGGGGGAGCATATAGTCGCAGCTTTTTCCGTCCGTCCGTGTTTGCGTCCGTACGTCACACTTTTTGTCCGGAGCATAACTCAAAAAGTATGCTTGATTAAAATTTGTGTGAATGATTAGGACAATGAGACGGAGTGCAGTTAATAGGAACCATAACTCTAGCTTCACTACCTTTTTAATTATCTCCCTTTTTTGAAAAATCTTATCCGAAGCATAATAGAGTTCCATACGGATTCATTTAGAATAAGGAAGCACTCACACTAAACATTACTTTTTTCTGTGTAACTTTCGGGATGCATCCATCGGTTCTACCGATTCTCTTGTTGTTATTATTAATATCAGAAAACAAACAACAACACACAAACTGGAAGTGATAATTTTACTGCACCATATATTAATATTAGTTCCACCTATGGCCCATATGAGGTTGTCCATACGGATTTGGTAACCATTGTCTACACTTGTATTTTTGCAGAAGATTTTTTAAGATTTGTTAAATGAAACTGATAAGCCCCATTGCGGGGGCATTTATGACCTCAGGTGCACCATTCGAACAAACATATAATGATGCTTCACATAAACTTGGGGTCGTCCGTGGTCGAGTGGTCTCAGACTTGAAATCACATGTCCCTCACCGCTGTGGGTTCGATTCCCCATGGGGCCAGGACTGTTTAGTATGTGAGTATCAAGCTATCCAGCTTGCTTGCGGAACGTCGGTGGTTCTACTCAGGTGCGCGCCCTTGCACGAAAAGATGCCCGGGTTTGCACCTGGGGTCTTCCCCCACCAATAAAAAGCTGGAATGTCACCAAATGACCTTAGCTGTTGGTGTAACTATAACATCCAGTTTAATGAATTCATATAAGATTTGGTTGAATTCCGAATTGAATTGAATGTTGTTTAACGGCATATCAACACAGTATAGGTTATTTAGAGCCGCCCCAGAGAGAGGGGAAGGATATATAGGAATCCGGGAACCTGCCCTACTCTTATTATCGAATAGATTCCTATGGTTCTTTAACGTGCTCGGAGGATAGACCGATACACGGGACCGCTCGGTTTACGTCCCCATCCGACGGACGAGGCTAAGGTAAAGTTCCGACAAGCGGTTTCTGAGAAAAAGTCGTCAGAAGCAAAAGATAACGACGACGACGTTTGACTGACAGACAACGGACGGACGACGGACGAAGAGTGATACCAAAACATCACATTGAGCCTTCGGCTCAGGTGATCAAAAACACTGACAGATGACAACGATTTTTGAATTTTGAAGTCCCGATGAGTTTCCTGCATTTGAGATTTACTAAAACATGGCAGAGAAGTAACTGATAATAGAGTATATTGTGCTAAAAATACAAAAACTATTAATTGTTAACACGGGTCTTTTTTAAGAAAATCCATCTATACATAGTTGTTTTAACATATATACAAGTGCACATAACATGCAAAACGGTTATCATTTTTACTACATTATTATACACCTTTGACAAAAAACTAATAATCTCAATTTCCTTGTGCAAATGTATTTCTAACTGCGATTTACAGTTACCTATAGAAATTCTCTCCCCTCCCAAATACAATAGGCTCGAAATGTGTCTTTAACTTGATAACCAAAATTGGTACTGAACATTTATTACAACTTCGTATTAAATAGTGACAAGTATAAGCCTTGTTTTTAGGATACTATTAGCGTAACTTCTCGTATCTGTCATATGTAAAATAGTGGACTTACCTCACAAAAAAGGCAACTTTGTTCACATTCCACTTACAAGTTTCACAAGGAAATTGTGCCTTCCGCGATCTTATCTTACTCATCATGAAAATTCAAATATTAGCAATTTTCTTTAATCCGTGTCCTGTGTACAGTACATTTTAATCATATATTAATTATTATGCTGATGGCGATGGACATTGTAAAATATTTATGCCTTAATAAAAATTGAAATTGAAATCATATTAATCATATATTAATTATTACTACTGTTGCGCTTTTTAAAATTGTTTTTAATGTCCGTTAAAACGTGACAAGTTGTAAACGTACTTTTTACAAACATATTAGGCAAACAAGTATATTTCAATTAGGACCACAGAAAAATACATTTATGTTTTTTCAATCATTAAACATTTTATTAAATGAATATAGAAAATGTATATATTTCAGATCAAATAATAGCATACTTACCAAAAGCCATGACCAAAAGCTTCCATTACATTGTAGCAAACAAGAAGGATAGAGAGAAGAAGAGATACTAGTATATGCATATAATGAATAAATTTAATTATATACTATATACATATACTTTAACACTATCTCTACTTATCTCTATCATTTTTTATTTCTTTCTAATAAAAAGAATGTAATATAATACAATGTTATATAAGCATGTGGTATTTACAAGGATTTGTCCAATTAATTATTATGCTGATGGCGATGGACATTGTAAAATATTTATGCCTTAATAAAAATTGAAATTGAAATCATATATTAATCATATATTAATTATTACTACTGTTGCGCTTTTTTAAATTGTTTTTAAGGTCCTTTAAAACATGACAAGTTGTAAACGTACTTTTTACAAACATATTGGGCAAACAAGTATATTTCAATAAGGACCACAGAAAAATACATTTATGTTTTTTCAATCATTAAACATTTTATTAAATGAATATAGAAAATGTATATATGTCAGATCAAATAATAGCATACTTACCAAAAGCCATGACCAAAAGCTTCCATTACATTGTAGCAAACAAGAAGGATAGAGAGAAGAAGAGATACTAGTATATGCATATAATGAATAAATTTAATTATATACTATATACATATACTTTAACACTATCTCTACTTATCTCTATCATTTTTTATTTCTTTCTAATAAAAAGAATGTAATATAATACAATGTTATATAAGCATGTGGTATTTACAAGGATTTGTCCAATTAATTATTATGCTGATGGCGATGGACATTGTAAAATAGTTATGCCTTAATAAAAATTGAAATTGAAATCATATATTAATCATATATTAATTATTACTACTGTTGCGCTTTTTTAAATTGTTTTTAAGGTCCTTTAAAACATGACAAGTTGTAAACGTACTTTTTACAAACATATTGGGCAAACAAGTATATTTCAATAAGGACCACAGAAAAATACATTTATGTTTTTTCAATCATTAAACATTTTATTAAATGAATATAGAAAATGTATATATTTCAGATCAAATAATAGCATACTTACCAAAAGCCATGACCAAAAGCTTCCATTACATTGTAGCAAACAAGAAGGATAGAGAGAAGAAGAGATACTAGTATATGCATATAATGAATAAATTTAATTATATACTATATACATATACTTTAACACTATCTCTACTTATCTCTATCATTTTTTATTTCTTTCTAATAAAAAGAATGTAATATAATACAATGTTATATAAGCATGTGGTATTTACAAGGATTTGTCCAATTAATTATTATGCTGATGGCGATGGACATTGTAAAATATTTATGCCTTAATAAAAATTGAAATTGAATCATATATTAATCATATATTAATTATTACTACTGTTGCGCTTTTTTAAATTGTTTTTAATGTCCTTTAAAACATGACAATTTGTAAACGTACTTTTTACAAACATATTGGGCAAACAAGTATATTTCAATTAGGACCACAGAAAAATACATTTATGTTTTTTCAATCATTAAACATTTTATTAAATGAATATAGAAAATGTATATATTTCAGATCAAATAATAGCATACTTACCAAAAGCCATGACCAAAAGCTTCCATTACATTGTAGCAAACAAGAAGGATAGAGAGAAGAAGAGATACTAGTATATGCATATAATGAATAAATTTAATTATATACTATATACATATACTTTAACACTATCTCTACTTATCTCTATCATTTTTTATTTCTTTCTAATAAAAAGAATGTAATATAATACAATGTTATATAAGCATGTGGTATTTACAAGGATTTGTCCAATTAATTATTATGCTGATGGCGATGGACATTGTAAAATAGTTATGCCTTAATAAAAATTGAAATTGAAATCATATATTAATCATATATTAATTATTACTACTGTTGCGCTTTTTTAAATTGTTTTTAAGGTCCTTTAAAACATGACAAGTTGTAAACGTACTTTTTACAAACATATTGGGCAAACAAGTATATTTCAATAAGGACCACAGAAAAATACATTTATGTTTTTTCAATCATTAAACATTTTATTAAATGAATATAGAAAATGTATATATTTCAGATCAAATAATAGCATACTTACCAAAAGCCATGACCAAAAGCTTCCATTACATTGTAGCAAACAAGAAGGATAGAGAGAAGAAGAGATACTAGTATATGCATATAATGAATAAATTTAATTATATACTATATACATATACTTTAACACTATCTCTACTTATCTCTATCATTTTTTATTTCTTTCTAATAAAAAGAATGTAATATAATACAATGTTATATAAGCATGTGGTATTTACAAGGATTTGTCCAATTAATTATTATGCTGATGGCGATGGACATTGTAAAATATTTATGCCTTAATAAAAATTGAAATTGAATCATATATTAATCATATATTAATTATTACTACTGTTGCGCTTTTTTAAATTGTTTTTAATGTCCTTTAAAACATGACAATTTGTAAACGTACTTTTTACAAACATATTGGGCAAACAAGTATATTTCAATTAGGACCACAGAAAAATACATTTATGTTTTTTCAATCATTAAACATTTTATTAAATGAATATAGAAAATGTATATATTTCAGATCAAATAATAGCATACTTACCAAAAGCCATGACCAAAAGCTTCCATTACATTGTAGCAAACAAGAAGGATAGAGAGAAGAAGAGATACTAGTATATGCATATAATGAATAAATTTAATTATATACTATATACATATACTTTAACACTATCTCTACTTATCTCTATCATTTTTTATTTCTTTCTAATAAAAAGAATGTAATATAATACAATGTTATATAAGCATGTGGTATTTACAAGGATTTGTCCATAAAATTGTATGGACAAATCCTTGGTATTTACAACCGATTTATGCCAACTGTTTGCCGATTCATATATATAGAACATGTGCATGGCCTTTTGCATCATACAATTTTAAATCGTCATTTTCACTCTAGGGATATATTTTACTAATAAGTTAATAATTCTCTTTTGAACTAATATTGCTATATATGAGGCATACTGTACACGCCATCTTTTTGCAGTAGATCTACTCAATATAAGGATAGGTTGAAGATTTCTGATCGTGCTAGTGCTAGTGAGATTTATATATTACGAAGAAGAATGGATTAATTTTAATCAAGATGCATCAACTAAAAGCCTTTTTAGTTTATATATTTGTTTAAAACCACAATATAGTGGTATTTGTACATTTATACCACCTTACGCCACTTTTCGCCTCCTTACGCCTCCTTACGCCTCCTTACGCTACCTTACGCTACCTTACTCTACTTTACTGTTTTTCGGCACACCGGTTAAAAAGCTGTATTTTGCCCAAAACTTTCAAAAAAACGTAAATAGCAGTCTCTGGCTTCATTGATGTTATAAGAGCCATGTTAGCCAGTAGAGCGTCAACAGGCCCTCTTGGGCCTCTTGTTTTATTATTATTTTAAGTAAATGTTGATGTTTTTTACCTTTTTTTTAGCTCTACTGGCCAGGGGCCAGCAGAGCTTTCGGGATGGTGTGTTGTCCGTCGTCCGTCCGTCCATTAACTTTTCTTCAAACGTATTCTCCTCAGAAACCGCTTGGCTAATTTTGACCAAACTTCACATGGATGATCCTTAGATGAATGCTTTTTAGATTTGTTAAAATTAGGTCAGCGCTACATCCAAGATGGCTGCCATTACCATATATGGTCGAAACCTTAAAAAATCTTCTTCTCCAGAACCCCTGGACAGATTTCAACAGTTTTTCTTTTAAAATGATCGCCAACGCCTAGACTATCAAGTTTGTTCAAATAAAGTCCCCGGGGTCAAAAATTGCCGTGCCCCGGGGGTCCAAAGTTTGTATATTGAGGTTTTGCATGTTTTTCATAAAGACATATAGGATTATTTTTTTAAAAATCTTCTTCTCTGAAACCATGAGGCACAGAGTTCTCATGTATTACATGAAGCATCAGCTTATGGTCCTTTACTAAGTTTGTTCAAATGGTGAACCTGGGGTCAAATTTGTCCCCGCCCTGGGGGTCACAGTTTTACATAGACTTATATAGGATTTCTTTTTAAAAAATCTCCTTCTCGGAAACTACTACAGCCAGAGGTTTGATATTTTGCATTTACAATAAGCTTATGGTCCTTTACCAAGTTTTTCATTTAATTTAATTTATTTATTTTTTTTGACACTTACTTCAACATTTCTTGTCGGCGCTACTCATCCTAAATGCCTTGTTGAATTTCGACGAAACTTGGCAGGAAGCATCGGTAAGATGTCTAGTTGTGCATATCACGCTTTTGTTCCAGTTTGCTGATTTTTGACGGAGTTATGGCCCTTTGACATTTTTATTTTAAATTTCTTGTCAGCGCTACTCCTCTTAAGCGGCTTGTTGGATTTCTACGAAATTTGGCAGGAAGCCTCAGTATGATGTCTAGTTGTGCAAAGCGCGGTATATCAATGAAATGTTGGACAATTTCGAAAACCAGCTAGATCTTGTTAGTAATAATAGAGTTATGGCCCTTGATTTGTTGAAAAATGCTATATTGTATTTTCCTTTGTTAAATCTATAGGAGAAGAGAGCTATATCTAGCTATATCTATCTAAATATATAAGAGCTGTTTTAGCCAGTAGAGCGTCCACAGGCCCTCTTGGGCCTCTTGTTGTTTTTTTTAATGTTATTTTCATTGATTAATTCATTATTATTTTTAATATTTTTCATTTAATTTTTTTTTTTTTCATTTCTTTTTTTTTTAATTAATTTGATTTTTTTTTTAGTTTTTCATTTCATTGTTTGATTTGTTTAAATTGGTTTAATTACTTTTTTTTTTCTTTTTTTTTTTTTACACCTTGTTGGATTTGACAAACTTAGCAGGAAGCATTGGTATGATTTCTAGTTGTGCCTATTGCGTTCTTTTTCTGGCTCGTTGATTTTTGATGGAGTCACGGGCACTTGACAGTTTTTACCCCTTAGGCCCTCTTGTTTTTGCAATGTTTTAAAAGTAGTACTGATGGGAATTTTGTGGTGACACCCCTTGATATAAGAGCCGTTTAAGCAATTAGAGCGTTCACAGGCCCTCTTGGCCCTCTTGTTTTAAATTTTGATTTTGATTTTTTCATTATTTTTTTATTTATTTTGATTTTTTTTTTGAATTTTTCTTTTTTTTGAATTTTTCTTTTTGAATTTTTTTTTGAATTACTTGCTTTTTTAAAAAAAAATTATTATTATTTTTTTTTTTTAGCAAAATTTGACGAAAACTTAGCAGGAGCATTGATATGATTTCTAGTTGTGCCTATTGCGTTTTTTTTCCGGTTTGTTGATTTTTGATTGTGTTACGGCGCCAAGACATTTTTACTTTAGATTTCTTGTCGACTCTATTCCTCCTAAACGCCTTGTTGGATTTCGACGAAACTTGGCAGGAAGCATCGGTAAGATGTCCAGTTGTGCATATCGTGCTTTTGTTCCAGTTCGCTGATTTGTTTACGGAGTTATGGCCCTTTGACATTTTTACTTTAAATTTCATGTCGACGCTACTTCTCCTAAACGGCTTGTTGGATTTCTATGAAATTTGGCAGGAAGCCTCAGTATGTTGTCTAGTTGTGAAAATCGCAGTATACCAATGAAATCTTGGACAGGTTCGAAAACCAGCTAGATCTTGATAGTAACGACAGAGTTATGGCCCTTGATTTGTTGAAAAATGCTATATTGTAGCTACTTCATTTTTTATCTGATATTTACCAAATTAGTTTAGAATGTTAATATAAACCCCACACCCATATTGATGAAATCTCATTCATAGAAGAAAGTGGGACCAATTAAACAATACCCATGCCAGACTAGACACAGCAGACTTATTGCATGATTACAAGGTGAGCGATCTAGGGCCATCCTGGCCCTCTTGTTTAATTACTACTTTATTTCTTTATCTTTCATCAGTTTTTGCGCACAATATGACCTATTTATGTGTCGACGTGCCGTAAAACACTATTCATTCATTGTACCAAGTTTGTTCAAATGGTGACCCTGGGGTCAGATTTGGCCCCGTCCCGGGCGTCACAGTTTTACTTAGATTTATATAGTAAAATATTTAAAAAATCTTCTTCTCTGAAACTACAAGAGCCAGAGGTTTAATATTTTGCATTTACTATGAGCTTATATATGGTCCTTTACCAAGTTTATTCAAATGGTGACCCTGGGGTCAAATTTGGCCCTGCCCCAGGGGTGACATGTTTTAAATAGACATGTATAGCGAAACACTTAAAAAATCTTCTTCTCTGAAACCACAAGGTACACAGCTCTCATGTATTACATGTAGCCCTGGGGTCATGTTTGGCCCTGCCCCAGCGGGGTTACACTCTAGCACCATACTTTTGTATTTGGTCTTTACCAAACTTTGTCAGTGTATTTATATCAATGTTGTTAAAGGCCGGATCTCAAAATCTTCAATAACCGTATGGTAGGCCATTAAGCAAATTAGGCACAGTAGGAGTGGCTTATCCACTGGTCAGTTTGTGCTGTTTGTAAACATAATCACATGCTGTGTGGTAGAGCAATAAACTTCAGTGTGGTGAATTATGTAAACCAGAGATAGAGATGAAGAGATAATCATTCTAGGCAATTATCTATTACCTATCAATAAGTGGAATTATAAACTTAGGAGTGTGTCCCTATTTAACTCCAATAAAACAATCACAACTTTTTTTCCACATTTTATAGAATTTCTTTTGTATATATTTATAAAGTGTTCACCAGGGTTTGTTCAGGCAATAAACTATTAATTAAGTTTCAAAATTATTTCTGGTATCTGTTTTAATTTTTGTTAATATATAAGCATTGCTTGTATTGTTGAGGAACGAAAAAAATACTTGCAGTTTCAGAAGAGCAACTTGAGGCAATAATTTAAAGGACAACCTCAATCCCAAATACATAATTTGTGTAGCTCCTAGAACAAGAAACTGTGGATTAAAAACAGGACAATAGGGCACCTGGAATGTCAAATTTATGCTTCCAGAGTTATGTATGACATAGAATGGATATATATAATGCCAACGTGTGTTTTAGAAATGTTCAGGCAGTGGTCCCCAAATTTACAAAGTGTTCCCAGCATGGGTCATTTATGGGAATAATTGAGTCAGGACACATGCACATGAGATTTTATAATCTCTGTACACATAATAATTATGAAAAAAATAATATAACTTCCATAATATCTAATGTCATGTCTCTGTAAGTTACTTCATACGATGTCAGTGTACTGTACATCTAAACACTGTAGTATTTGTAGTATTATTTTATTCCCCGCCATATGTCAGCTGAAAGAAAATCTCCAGCATCTCAACTCTAGTTGGCTGGCAGACAGGTCATGTTGGCTGGCAGACAGGACCTTTCATCAACTGTCAATCACCAGTGGTGGAAAATTTGAATTTTACAACAGTTTTCAAAAAAGATTTTTTGGATATAACACTCACAAATGTCACTGTGCTTTCATTCAAATTCACAAGGAATATTCATCAAACATTCAAGAACATTCCTGCCAAGTTTCAACAAAATGTGTGGGGTAGGTCTATTAAAATTTTGAAAAAATCCCCACTGGTGCTTTGCTTGTAGACAGCTTAGAGTGGTCAGTGATAGTAGCCATTTTTCAGTGTGCCCAGCTTTTATAGTGTGACCCCGGCCTTTAACACAACAGAAGCCACATTTTTTGAACAATCTTAACCAAACTTGCACAGATTGTATATGACCATAAGATTTCTAAGGTGATCTAAGATGATTGATTTAGGGCCATCTTGGCCCTCTTGTTTTAATCACTTCTTGTAGTCTGGGAACCAAAGGCTGTGGGTTCAAATCTCACTGGAGGTAACTTTTTTTATGAATACATTTTTTTATTTCTTTATTTTTATTATTGTTTCCTGTTTGATTGTTAAAGATTTTTTTTTTTTATGCCGCCACAGGGAGGCATATAGTAATCACACTGTCCATGCGTGCGTGCGTCCATCTGCCCGAAATTGTGTCTTAGCCATATCTTGGAAACTACTGAGGGAGTTGCATCATACTTCAAACAAATGTTCACAATGAGAAGGTGTGTTGCGTGCAAGAATCATGGCATTGCCTTAAAGGTCAAGGTCACAGTTGCAGGTTAAATGTAAAAAAATCGTAAAAAAATTCATGTCTCAGCCATTACTTGGAAACTACTGAAGGGAGTTGTGACAATCTTCATTTTGTAAAACTATTTTACATTTATTTTATGACTGCGTCTTTACCAGAAAAATTATTTTCGGTCATCTATCTAGGAAGAATGCAATATTTTGTCAGAAATCGAACCAAAGGATATCATTCTAGGCTCTAAGTGCATAACTTCTCTGTTACTGGTCCGACTGGTCCAACATAGAGCTAAAAAGTAATTCAAACTTTTTTATAAAAAAAAATTAAAAAATGAAACGGAAAAAAAGAAAAAAAAATTAAAAAAAAAATTTAAAAAAAAGAAAAAAAAAAAGAATTAAAAAAAAGGAAAAAAGGAAAAAAGGAAAAAAAGGAAAAAAAGGAAAAAAATTAACAAAAATTAAATAATTAAAATTTAAAAAAAAAAAGAAAAAAAAAAAGTTTGGTAACGATCACATGAAAAATGAAGGCCCTCTCGTCTTAACGAGGCAAAATATAGCGTTTTGAACTAAATCAAGGGCCATAACTCCGCTGTTACTGGTCCGATATGTTTGGTTTTCGAACTTGTTCGAGCTTTCATTGATATTAACAATCTGATAAAGTTTGGTAAAGATCTGATGAACAATGAAGCCCCTATCGTCTTAACGAGGCAAAATATAGCATTTTTAACTAAATCAAGGGCCATAACTCCACTGTTACTGGTCCGATATGTTTGGTTTTCGAACTTGTTCGAGCTTTCATTGATATTAACAATCTTATAAAGTTTGGTAAAGATCGGATGAACAATGAAGCCCCTATCATCTTAACGTGGCAAAATATAGCATTTTTAACCAAATCAAGGGCCACAACTCCGCTGTTACTGGTCCGATATGGCTGGTTTTCGAACTTTTTCGAGCTTTCATTGATATTAACAATCTGATAAAGTTTGGTAAACATCGGATGAACAATGAAACCCCTATCGTCTTAACGAGGCAAAATATAGCAATATAGCATTTTTAACTAAATCAAGGACCATAACTCTGGTGTTACTGGTCCGATCTGGCTGGTTTTCGAACTTGTCCGAACTTTCATTTATATTAAGAATGTGGTAAAGTTTGGTAAAGATAGGATGAAAAATGAAGGCCCTATCCTCTTAACGAGGCAAAATATAACAATATAGCACTTTTTAACTAAATCAAGGGCCATAACTCCGCTGTTACTTGGCCGATCTGGCTGGTTTTCGAACTCATTCGAGCTCTCATTGATATTAACAACCTGTTAACGTTTGGTAAAGATTGGTTGAAAAATGAAGGCCCTAACGTCTTAACGAGACGAAGGTTAACAACGGACGACGGACAACTCGGCATCCCATAAGCTCTGCTGGCCTTCGGCCAGTAGAGCTAAAAAAGATGGAATGTAATTCAGGATATGCTTTGACAAAAAATATCAGAACTATAGGTCATTTGGCAGTAATTGGCTGTACGTTATATTGTTTAATATTTCCCTGTAGGATTAAATTCTCAATAGAGAGCAGAGAGGTACTATTACAAATAACACTTGTATTGTATGAGGTTGTAAAAATCAAATCTGTATTGTATATTTAAAAATGTATGTAGACTTGATATTTGAAATAAAATGTTATTAAAAAGACAAACAAAAAAATCTTTACATAAAGTAACATCAAATAAAGAATGATGTGCATTGGCCATTTAGGACATTAATCCTGTCCTAACACACTGCATTAGTGGGGGCATCATTTTTTCACAAACACTACAATTATTGAGTTTGCTTACTCTTTAAAGAGATATGAAAGAATTTTATTTTGAATAATCGATTTAGTTACATGTATGCATTCTACTTACAGAATGTGAATAATGGCAGCAGCAGCATGTTCCCAGGATTCTTCACAGCTTCCTATTGACTGGGAGGTAATTGTACCCACTGGCCCCACCCTTGCCAACCATGTTGGCTGTGTCATCAGAAACTGTTTATATGTTCATGGTGGGATTACAAAATATGGCTGTATGCTTCCATCAGATAAACTTTACCGACTGGAATTATCTTCTTTGACTTGGACCGAAGTCAGAAAGACCGGTTCCCCAGCTTTGAGTCACCATATATGTGTTGCACTTGAAAACAGATATATGTTGCTAATAGGAGGCTGGAACGGACACCAGCGAGTATCGACACTTTATGTGTTTGATCACCAGGAACAGAGCTGGCTGTTTCCACGGGACAGTGGCTTCCCAGATGGTGCTGGGTTAAGTTCTCATGCAGGAACTGTTTTATCTTCAGGAGAAGTCTTGATTGTAGGACGTGAAGGAAGTTTAAGAATTCAGCGAAAACATGGCAATGTGTATGTTTTGACTGGAAGTGTGCCTAAGGGAGAATTTACGTACAAAAAAATGACAAATAACACATCTTCAAGGTCAGGTCATACAATAAATACAGTGGGGAACCATGTTTACATTATTGGGGGCAGGGACGACCAGTTTATTGAGTTTCATAGCGGATACAGCTCAAATGAGCCTATTGGAAGTCTGAATTCAAAGTTTTCAGATTTATCACAACTTTTCAAACCATTATCAAAAGCACCAAGTGGACGCAAAAATCATATTTCCATTGTGGGTAATAAATGTTTATTAATTCACGGTGGCGAAACATTTGATGGAAGGTCACGTGAACCGGTGGGTGAAATGTTTCTCATCACCACAAAACCTCATTTGGTGTACTTTAAAATAGGTAATAGTCAAGTTGCACGTGCATCACATGTATGTGTAAATACCGGTGATCGGGTAATATTTCATGGAGGGATGGCTGGGAAAAGTAATACAGTATATGGTGACTGCTATGAACTAAAGTTTAAAAAGTAATTTAAGAAAGAGTATACAGTACTTGCATACTGAACCATTAAATATGGTTCAGTATAAATACAAGATAAACTCCAAAAGCCCTAAAATCTAAGTTACTTGACAGGTACACTGTTTAATGTATCTTTTCTATATCAGTATCAAATAGGGATAAAGTTGCAATGTAACATTGTTGAATGTTTCAGCAGGGTGTCCACAGACATATTAATAAACAGATAGGAAACTTCCTATCTTAACCAATGAAGTAACCAAAATATCATGTGGCACCTTAACAACTTTTCCTTCTATCTTCTCTCTCAATTATTCACCGATTTTGATGAGAATACATCCAAAAGATTCATAGTGAATAGCAAAATGGTATTATAATAATTTAAGTTGATTTTCAAAATAAGAAATTGTATAAAAAAATGTTTAAAGCTTTTCTCTTAAAAATCAATGTTTTGACATAGTCAAAGTTTCCATCAAACTCCTTTTTTGCTCTCAATGTATAAGAGTGTAATGGTATTTGGCCTGAATGAAACTTGTATCTATAAAAATCTTCATGATATATGTGTTTAAAGTTGGGAAATATTTTGTAAAATTTTCGAACTGTGCCACTTGAAATTTACACAATTTTCATAGTGTCCAATCTATTTGTTATTAGATCTGTGATGAGTGGTATGGGGCAAATTTATTTAGAGGTTCAGTATACATGCATCACATTTTCATTGGAACTACTCCACATTCGCATGTGATATTGATATTTTACGATTGTGACTTGATAAAGTCTAACACATATACTCGAACACCATCGTGATTGCCAAGTCGAAACCCATAAACAGGCTCAACAAAAATCATCTTCTGCACTAAATTTTTACATTTCTTACACTATGTAATATACTTGTATATTAAATCATCTTTTAATTGCAGCTCTTGTTTCTCCCTGCTGTTTTACGTTTTAACTCCGTAGTCACAGATGATTTTGTACCCAGATAAAAGCATTGCCTGACTTGATATTTAACCAATTCAATTACAATACACAGCAACAAACTACTTTATAGTAGTTAAGTACTTTGCTACTATAAAGTAGCAAAGTAGACTTTATCAAGTCACAATCAAGGTCAATATATGGGTTAAATACTCATTTTTTTCTTCACGAAAACTTACTCAGGCCAGTTTGTCAAGATCATTTATCTGGGTCTAAAAAACCTTGTTATACTGAAAAGCACCGACAGGCGACACACGTGTTCTGCGGAACACCATCTAGTTAAAAAACATGTTCAGGCGCGTATCCGGCGCCAATGCGTACAATTCGTCAGCAAAAGTTAACGCTGAAATATAGCTTGAGAACGCATCATTTGCCTCCTAATTTTCAAAGTTTTCTTAATGGAGGCCCCCCAAACCTTCTGTCAACTACATGTAGTTTTATTTTTATATGACTTTATATACCCTGGTCCAAAACCTTTTTTACTGAGTATATTAATGTTTTTTTCATTACGTGGTCCAAGTATAAATTTTATTACCCCATCCGACCCCTTCTCCAAGAAGCAAAACGGGGTTGGCTGGGGTATGAAACAAGAGGCCCAAGAGGGCCTGTATCGCTCTACTTGCTACCCCCAGTGCGGGGCCAAATCAGACCCCAGGTTCACCATTTGAACAAACTTGGATTTTCCCTATAACTGGTCTTTAATGAGGCATACTATTGCATTTTTAATTAAATCAAGGGCCGTAACTCCGCTGTTACTGGTCCGATCTGGCTGTTTTTCAAACTTATTAGAGATTTCACCAATATTAACAATCTGGTAAAGTTTAGTAAAGATCGGAAGAAAAATAAAGGCACTGTCGTCTTTACGAGACAAAATATAGCATTTTTAACTAAATCAAGGGCCATTACTCTGCTGTTAATGGTCCGATCTGGCTGGTTTTCGAACTTGTCCGAGCTTTCACCAATATTAACAGTCTGATAAGGTTTAGTAAAGATGGGATGAAAAATGAATGCCCTATCGTCTTAACGAAATAAAATATAGCATTTTTAACTAAATCATGGGCAATAACTTCGCTGTTACTGGTCTGATCTGGCTGTTTTTCGAACTTTAACGAGCTTTAATTGATATTTACAATCTAGTAAAGTTTGGTAAAGATCGGATGAAAAATGAAGGCCCTATCGTCTTAACGAGACAAAAGTTAACGACGGACGATGGACAACTCGGCATCCCTACGGCCAGTAGAGCTAATAAAACCGTAATTTCGGCTTTAAACGTTTGCATATATTGTAAAATTAAAACATTTAATAGGTAATTTTAAACAGGTTATCGTTTTTTTCCAATAACAAATGTTTTTAAATGTGTTTTATTGTTCAAATATCCATTATAAAATCCTGCTAATATAGGCTTTCCCAGGAAATATCCATTATAAAATCCTGCTAATATAGGCTTTCCCATTGCTTAATGGAATTAAGGCGGGACCACGTAATATTTGGCGGACATTCTAAATTGGCCCACAAATTCCAGTTAAAGCGCTAAAATATATTGTCATACTGCAAAGAAAATTCTCAGGACTTCATTGGTCAATGCGCCGTAGACATGAGCCCATGTCTACGTCTCGAGACGTGAACATAGGACGAATTCCCCGTAGGTACCCCATTACTCAAATACACAAAAACAAAATGGCGACGATAACGTTGCCGATTCGTTTTGGAAACCGCCGATTGTTCCCTTCCTATCGCATTTCTGCGCTTTCCACTGTATGTAAAAGTCTGAAATAATCGTAAGTGTATTTTTTTGGCAATTTAACATATAATAAAACATTAACATAGTGATAAAATACGTTTATTTTATTAAAAAATCCACCAAATTTAACGACGTTAGAGCGATGACGTCACGAAAGTAAACAATGTCTAGTTAGAGGCACGTTACGGTGAAATTGGCGCAATAAAAATTAAATCGTGTTTTTGGCTGTTTTTTTTCTTAAATAAATGGTTACAACTTTGAATTATTGAAGATAACCTATGAAAGAGACTCAATACTGAACTTAGTTTATATTTATTGGAATAACAAGGCTTCAGCATAAATATAACAAGAAACATAATGTGCATAACAAATGTGCAGTCATGATATTTATAACAATTTGAACAAGAGGTCAATGACCTTGAAGCTCTACTGATTGATTTTGATTTCAGGAAGTAGTCGCTACAGACTTGTTTTTTGAAAATCTATTTTTAACCGTGGCGGCCATCTTGAATTTCCGGCCGACCTGAAATTTTGCTAAGATCAAGACATTAAGAGCAACATTCCTGTGAAGTTTCATGAAAATCCGTCAGGTAGTTTCAAAGAAGTAGTCGCTACAAGTTTTCATTATATAACTCTATGTAAACAAAGCAGCCATGTTTAAGGTCAAATCAAAACGATTTTCGACAAGGACCAACATCATGTCATACTGATCATTTTAGAAAAAGTCCCATATCAATATCTCTTATTGTTTTGAAGAAGTAGTCGCTACAAACTTATTTATTTTAAATCTATTTTTAGCTGTGGCGGCCATCTTGAATTTCCGGCCGACCTGACATTTTTCTAGGATCAACTAGACATCAAGAGCAACATTCCTGTGAAGTTTCATGAACATCCGTCAAGTAGTTTCAGAGGAGTAGTCGCTACAAGTTTTTACTATATAACTCTATGTAACCAAAGATGTCCACTGGCAGCCATGTTTAACGTCGAATCAAAATAATTTTCCACAAGGATCTACATCATGTCATGCTGATCATTTTAGAAAAGGTCCCATATCAATATCACTTATAGTTTTCAAGAAGTAGTCGCTACAAACTTATTTTTTAAAAATCTATTTTTAGCTGTGACGGCCATCTTGAATTTCCGGCCGACCTGAAATTTTGATAGGATCAATTAGACATCAAGAGCAACATTCCTGTAAAGTTTCATGACAATCCGCCAAGTAGTTTCAGAGGAGTAGTCGCTACAAGTTTTTACTATATAACTCTATGTAAACAAAAATGGCCGCTGGCAGCCATGTTTAACGTTGAATCAAAACGATTTTTGACTAGGATCAACATCATGTAATGCTGATCATTTTAGAAAAAGTCCCATATCAATATCACTTATAGTTTTCAAGAAGTAGTCGCTACAAACTTATTTTTTAAAAATCTAGTTTTAGCTGTGACGGCCATCTTGAATTTCCGGCCGACCTGAAATTTTTCTAGGATCAATTAGACATCAAGAGCAACATTCCTGTAAATTTTCATGAAAATCCGCCAAGTAGTTTCAGAGAAGTAGTCGCTACAAGTTTTTACTATATAACTCTATGTAAACAAAGATGGCCGCTGGCAGCCATGTTTAACGTTGAATCAAAACGATTTTTGACTAGGATCAACATCATGTCATGCTGATCATTTTAGAAAAAGTCCCATATCAATATCACTTATAGTTTTCAAGAAGAAGTCGCTACAAACTTGTATTTTAAAACTCTATTTTTAGCTTTGGCGGCCATCTTGGATTTCACATCAACATGAATATTTGCTAGGATCAACTAGACTTTATGGGCAACATTTCTGTAAAGTTTCATGAATATCCATCCAGTAGTTTCAGCTGTGAAGTCGCTACAAATAAAAGTTTACGGACAGACGGACAGACGGACGACGGACGCCGCACCACGGCATAAGCTCTGCTGATCTCTGATCAGTAGAGCTAAGTTTTGAAGTGAATGAAAACTGTACTCAATAAACCCTGGGACCAGATGTTCACAAAGCCAGATATTTAAAATTTAGTTGCTTTCCTTCAAATTTTCTAGTAAAATAATTACTACACACTGCTGTGACCGCGACATACTGCCAACCCTGTGGAATATCGACCGCTGAAGCCACGACAATAGGATTAATATTCTTAGGACTTCACATCTGTATTAGGATACGCTGTGCCCAAACCGCCATTTCTCCCGCCATTTCTCGAATAATGTAACTGAAATGTATATATAAAACTGGCAAAGCAAAACAGAACAATAATATGCATAGGTAATAAAATGAGGGTATGGGAGGGAGGGTATTTTTCATAAATGAACACGACACATGCTAAAGTTTGCAATTTACATCTGATACCGCCTGCAGAAAATGGCCGCATCTTTAGAGACAGATAATTGGTGTAGCGTACGATTTACACACTCATTAATAAACCAAAAACAAATAAGCAGGATTGCAAATTGTTTATGAAAATTATCAATCCCACTTAAATAAAAGGATTTATGTCGATGAACGACAAATCCCATTATTGAAGATGGGCTATGAAAGAGACTCAATACTGAACTTAGTTTATATTTATTGGAATAACAAGGCCATGGCTTCAGCATAATATAACAAGAAACATAATGTGCATAACAAATGTGCAGTCACGATATTTATAACAATTTGAAAAATGGTCATAGCTCCGACCAAGTTTTGAAGTGAATGAAAACTGTACTCAATGAACCCTGGGACCAGATGTTCACAAAGCCAGATATTTAAAATTTAGTTGTTTTCCTTCAAATGTTCTCGTAAAATAATTACTACACACTGCTGTGACCGCGACATACTGCCACATGCCACAAGTGGTGACAGAGGCACAACGAGAGGCACCGCGATTAAAATGGGGGAAGCAGAGCACAGCAGTGAAAAGAACAAGTCAGTCCTCAAATGGAGGTATGGCTGACGCACTTCACAATCGAAGCGATTTGTCTCGCCAACAACAACATTCATCATATGACCCAAATATGGTCTACAACATTCAACAAATGACCCAAATATGGTCAATTATAACATTAACAGTCACCCAAAAGTGGCTTGCAACCCAAATTGGTTAGCATACAAAATTGCCAAAATACAAATAAATTTATTTTCAACAACAAAATGGGTTATGACCCAAACTGGGTAAAGCACTATATTGCCAACCACATAGTAACCCATAAGGGGTTAACAAATTGACGAAGGATAAGCAGATAACCTTATATAGAGGTTATACATATATGCCAAAAAAGTGACTGCACATCAACATAATTTGAATTCATTTTATTAAAGCCACGGGCCGTTTTCAGAAACTAAAGGCGAATTTCTGGCATCTGTACTTCAACAATTTCGGGATATCTAATATATCCACCATTCATTCGGAAAACCTCTGTTGCAACTTGACTATTTACACTAATCCTGACTTTGTCCAAAGCTTTATGGGACTTTTCATTTCCATAATATAAGCGTGGTAAAATCTACGACTAAACAATCTTAACTTCAGAAATCAAGTCGTTTATGTCATGTAGTGTTTTAATAATACTTTTCCTTAATTTATCTGAGGGTACTTGACCAATGTCATTGCCTCCCACATGCAATACCAATGTGTGTGGGTGGTCCTCAAGAGATAACAACTTTAATGTCTTCAACACTTGGCACCACGTCATTAAAGTGAATTTAAGATACACATCAACATGCATAGAAGTAAATTTATAGTCGGTAGAAACGAATTATGTGTTTCAATAAAAAATCTGTTTCGATGTTCATTCTGTTCCATAATGGCATCCAACCACAGGCAGACACCTCTGCAACCCATTAATTAAATTCAATGTTGCAATTAACTTCAGTTTTTGAATGACCACCTATGTAAATAATTATTTATTCAAGAAGACTAGGACTAAAGCATTTCCAAATTTACAAATACATTCTATTATGTCCTTTGACTATAAACTAGGAATATGTATCCTTTTCAAGTAAACTGACCCACGTGTTAAAGGTTGAATGCAAAACTATTGCATCTTCATATAAATGAAGGAGACGCAATTGCGATTGACTGAATGCCATTGAAAAACTCATTTATAGCAGCTTTCCCGCCAACAACAGCCACATTGTACAAGGTATATACATCGGTTCAAAAGCCACTGATGACAAAGTATATATATAACATACACATTTTGAGTAATCCAAACTCTATAGCCACAATATAAACGGCTTATGGCTGGCTAAACCCTAACTGGAGAGTTTAAATGTTACCAACTCACAACCCACTCCACGCACATTCAATCACAGGTATTTTAAGAACCCGTGAATAACAACCACCCTCAACAGGCACATACCCCTCACCACACGACTGAACATCTGGATAGTGTTGACAAATATTTCTATTTTGTGCCTTCAAGAACAACTTACTTGGTTTATGAATGCCTCCCTTTATTCGGAGATAGTTATTAAAAGGAGGTATTATATATATAATTGATGCGACAAGTGTTTTTAAAAATTTAAATTTGGGTCATGCATAGAACGGGTCATGCATAGAACAGTTTTACTTCGAGTATAGAAGTGCTTATTATAGTTTAGTGACCATGCACAGAACTCAGTGCTATATATAGGGTAGGGACAAACCCAACTGGAATAATACATTCATTACGTCATATCGGTTAAAAAGCGGAGGGACAATAAACCTGTGCACTACACCCACCCACACACACACAAATTAAATAGATACCGGTGCCATTTCATATGCCTTGTTTAACAATGACAGGATAAATAATACTCATCGAACCAATGGAATAGCCATGAAATAAACCATATGAAAAGCATCTGAATTCTTCCAAGGTCTTGGAAAATGGAACGCCACTTATAAATCCATTGTCAATGTATCAACCAGTTCTGGGGATATATTCCCATATTCTACACCAAATATTTTGGATACATCTGACATTCGCAATGTTTGAAATGTCGCTTTGTGATTTATGTTTAACTTGTATAACTAAGAAATGGAACATTACATACAATACCAACACTGGGCCTCTATGACCTGTCCACAACATCACGTCCGGTACACCCACATTTTTGTCAGGAACTTTTGACTGGCCCTAAGTCAACTTGATAGTGACACAAACTGAAATACAAGGCATAGTCTTTGAGAGAATGAAATAAAATAAAGCCTTAAATAAGTGACAGGTATCCAATTATAAGTAAGCAGCATCTGCAAATCCACCAGTATACAAAACAACAGCCACTATAATGAAAACAACCCTGTACACAAACAAATAAATGTGTAAAGTGGATCGCTAGACAAATAACACTGGACCTTTTATAACCCGTCTTATTAGCAGCAGCAGTCAGCAGCAGCAAGTTAAAAATTTGCTGAAATCCACAAAAACCGTTAGGTATACTTATCAGAAATTTGTTAAGAGAACCTATTGCAGAAACACTGCAATTACTGTCAACAACCACAATTTCATCATCAGCCCTGGAGAGTGAATAATAGCAGCAGAAGTTAAATGTATAGGGCACAACGACGACCATAACATCAATGGCCAACATAATGGCTTGATTCAACATTAATTTTCATTAACAACATGGTGACAAACAAGTTATTTATATAAATTGTTTTCATAATAGTTTCATGATCAGCCCTGGAGAGGCCCCGTGTGGTTGCCGGGGGCCCCGTTTGGTCACGGGGCAAAGAATACGGCCACTGCAGATCCCTTTGGAGGAATAGGCAGAGGGGTAGAATCCCCCCAAATTCATGTTCATTTAATCATTTTTTGTTCATGTTCATTAAAGGTCTTCATCATGATCCCTGCATTGTTTCAGGTGCTATCTCGCTCGCATCAAAAGAGCAGTGGCAGAAAAACAATAACATGGCTCCAGCGTAAATGGAGTTTCTACGATAGAATTTGCAGCAACTCTGCAGTTCAGGGTGAGAAGGTTCTAGGCCCATTTTCCATATTTTATCTCGATGTACATGGAAGATGAGCCTGGCATGTTCCTGCCTTTTAGGCGCCATATAACCTTTTCATGTGTTGGTGCGCCTTAAAACCCCAATTCAATTCAATTCAGCCCTGGAGAGTGAATAATAGCAGAAGAAGTTAAATGTATAGGGCACAACGATGACCATAACATCAATGGCTTGATTCAACATTAATTTTCATTAACAACATGGTGACAAACAAGTTATTTATATAAATTATTTAAGATGGGTTACAAATAAAACAAAATGTTACTAGTTTATATTTATTGGAATAAGCTGGCCATGGCTTCAACAATATATAGTGTAAAATAAAATGTGTAGTTAATCAAATTGGAACATTTCAGGTAAATCCAATGTTCATAGTCCAAACTAAATTTAAATTGTAACTGACCACTGTACAGTGTAAACCCTGGGAACAGATGTTCACAAAGACTCCAAACTAAGTTTAAATTGTAACTGACTACTGTACAGTGTAAACCCTGGGAACAGATGTTCACAAAGACAAGTCTTAAAATTAAAAACTTCTTGCATAGAAAATAACAAAGTTCTTAGAATATTTTAACTACACTATGCTGTGTCCGCGAAATACCGCGACACAAAGTTCATAGACGATTTTAAAGTTCTTCACGTTCCGATACCACAACGTCTTGCACAGTCAATAGTAGTATTTGAAAACTTCTTGTAGGATTGCACCAATGTGATCCACCGCAAACGAGATCCGGATGAAGCCATGACGACGACGACAGACCACTAGTCATCACATCTCCTCATGCATCGATACCACAAAGTCTTGCACCGTCAAAAGTAGTATTTGAAAACTTCTTGTAGCTGTATCCCCAAAGATTGCACCAATGTATACCACCGCAGACGAGATTCGGATGGAGCCATGACGACGACGACAGACCACTAGGCATCTCATCTCCTCATGCTTTTCACTGAAATATATACACGACAAACCAAAGACACTGGTACCAAATACAATTCAAATACAACAAACACAGGGGAGGGTGGGTGGATTAGTTTGGAGATAACAATTAAATACCGATTTTCAGAACACAAAAACAGATCGATACTTACAAAAATAGCGGTCACTGCAAGAGAGGTTATGCGTTAGAATTACACGTTCATAATAATCGCTGATTTCCACCCCCTGAAATAATTAGTATTTGTTCCCTAGTAGAACAAATCCCATTATTTAAGATGGGTTACAAATAAAACAAAATGTTACTAGTTTATATTTATTGGAATAAGCTGGCCATGGCTTCAACAATATATAGTGTAAAATAAAATGTGTAGTTAATCAAATTGGAACATTTCAGGTAAATCCAATGTTCATAGTCCAAACTAAATTTAAATTGTAACTGACCACTGTACAGTGTAAACCCTGGGAACAGATGTTCACAAAGACTCCAAACTAAGTTTAAATTGTAACTGACTACTGTACAGTGTAAACCCTGGGAACAGATGTTCACAAAGACAAGTCTTAAATTAAAAACTTCTTGCATAGAAAATAACAAAGTTCTTAGAATATTTTAACTACACTATGCTGTGTCCGCGAAATACCGCCACATGCCACTCGGCATGTGTATGCCACATGCCGCGTGGCACCGCCAAACATGGGGGAAGCGGAACACAGCTTAGATAATAAAAAACCTCCAAAGAGGTATGACAGACGTACTTCAACCAATGAAGCGATTATGTCATGTCATATACATAAACAAAAAACCTCCAAAGAGGTATTACATACGTACTTCAACCAATGAAGCGATTGTGTCATGTCATATACATAAACAAAATCAAAAAAACTCCAAAGAGGTATAACAGATATACTTCAACAAATGAAGCGATTGTGTCATGCCACTCGCCGCGTGGCACCGCCAGACATGGGGAAAGCGGAACACAGCTTAGATAATAAAAACCTCCAAAGAGGTATGACAGACGTACTTCAACCAATGAAGCGATTGTGTTATGTCATATACATAAACAAAATCAAAAAACTTTAAAAATCAACCAAAAATCCTCCAAAGAGGTATAACAGACATACTTCAATGTCGTCATAATTTATAGCTACGGAGAGCTAATATAACCCAAATAGGGTAAATATAAAAAGTATCTATATGATTGCAAAGCCACAGCCAATCTTGAATGTTGAATGTATAATTTCTTCAATTTAACTTATAAAAAATTGAATTTCTTGTTGTAAACCATTCACAAACAAGGCTTGCCTTGATAATAATTGTACATCATCCCAATACAGCATTGTCTTAAAACTTTTATAAGATTTCAATATTTAACATGAAAAACCTCGACTTTTGCTTCGTTAGGATTAATTTAAAAGCCTCAAGTTAAAATAATGCTTGGGCAGCCCCACTATTTATCATCCTTAATAGAAATACAAATTACCAGGCAACAAAGCATCATCTACTTCCTTGTTCCTGAACAATGAAATGCCACTATATACATTCATTGGTAAGAAATTAAACAGTTCAATATATATTTCCAAATTCAGCACAATAGTGTTATAGGCCTACTTTGATGACATTTACAATAGAAAACTAAATGTCCATAAACTCTTCGATCAAAAACGGCAGGAGCCCAATTGTATACAGGTCCGTGTGACATATTCACTTTGGCTTTCATAGTACGAGTCTGGTCTGCAATTAACTTAGTTCATAATCCAGGTCTAAATGTTTGTTCCTGGCTAACATTTATACTAGCAAATTGTAAAACGGAGAGCTTAACATATGATACCAACTACTGAATGTCTCTATGGTACGTCTCGCAACCGCATGTTCGATACCCAGTTATTCGACATAGGAACATTGTTGATTGGCCTTTCGACATCGTGATGGTGACAAACTGAAGTGCAAGGTATGGCGTAAAATAACCTATAACAGAGAGATCTAATTATAATTAAAACAGCATCAGCCACCACTCTGTATAAAAACAACAGCCACTGAATGAAAACATCATTGCACGCAAACAGAATAAATGTGTAAAGCTGACCGCTAGACGAAAAAATTTAGGACATTTATACTGTTATAGCAGCAGCAGACACAACAGTAAGTAGAAAAATATCTGTAATAAGCAAAACAAACTGTGACATATATCTATCAATTTGACTGTGACATATATCTATCAATTTGACAAAAGAAAAATAGCATAGACCTGCAACCAACACGCCGCCAGTTGTCAATAATAAGCACATGCAGTTGTATTATAACCTATTGTCAATACACTTCGACATAAACACTAGGGCGGAGCTATCCAAGTCCTGGCGACATATTAATTACATGCTCATCGATATTCTCACACTCTTGGTGTAAAATAACATAACGGGTAGTATATACCGTTTTCAGCCATTTCAGACTCCTGATGTAAAGTTAGTATATTCATTAACCAACATTCATGCATTTGCATACTCCAAGTGTAAAAAGGGACAATTTATACCGGTTTGTTATAACTGCGACAACAAAAAGCGCACCACTTTGCACACACTAAGAATTTGGTTCACTTTAATTCATTCCTGTTAGGCGCCATATAACCTTTCATGTGTTGGTGCGCCTTAAAACCCAATTCAATTCACTTTAATTCTAGGCCAGTTGCCGACACCCACTGTAGAAAAAGCATATTTCTCTAAAGTTAATAGAAAGAATGTATGTTCTTTGTTGTTGTTATCTGTTGTTGTTGCTGTAGTTTTTAATATTTCTAGGACTGAAGCTAAGTTATATCGCCGCCTTGGCAAGGTCATCCACCATCCAGCATGTCCCGGCCGCTTTATCAACGATAAAACAAACACATTTAGTAGTTTACAAATGCATATACAACGTTATTTTATTTACTTTTTATTCTTATTATTATATTAGTCATCTAAATTAAATGTGCATATACGATAAGACCAAAACATCCTGGATGAATGATGTAAAAGAAATCGATGTGCCCATCGACACACACATTCAATAACACTTGATGCGTATTAACAATTGGTTTCGAGATAGCATTTAAATACCGTGATTTCCAATTTCCAGCTAACTTGGAAAGAATTATGTTAGGCTATGACCCAACCATTGACATCCACACTTTCCTTTAATACAACATTGTAATATTGTGGACTTGTGTTCGATACAGAAATGACAAAATAATAGCTGGAATCAACTTTCATTTAAAAGCAATTGCACATACAGTGGCATACTTCTGTTAGGCTATGACAGAATAATCGAAATAAACACTTTCGTTTCGAAACTGTGTTATTATATACACTTAAATACCTGTCGGATATTATTTAAACATAATGTTACACATACGTATAATTTGATATGTCTAAATAAGTTCACAGCCTTGGCAAACCTGCACGACTCCAAATTCCAATCAATAACCAGAGTTGTCGTTCCTTTTGCATTGTCCGATTGAGAATTCCTAATCTGTCAACATCGTAGCACAATACGGCCATTGCGAACATAAGCAGGGTATACCGACATGTAACAAGCATTCAGCATTTATATTTGATGCATATTATCAACAAGTAGTTTGGAGATAACAATTAAATACCGATTTTCAGAACACAAAAACAGATCGATACTTACAAAAATAGCGGTCACTGCAAGAGAGGTTATGCGTTAGAATTACACGTTCATAATAATCGCTGATTTCCACCCCCTGAAATAATTAGTATTTGTTCCCTAGTAGAACAAATCCCATTGTTTTCATAATTGTTTCATGATCAGCCCTGGAGAGTGAATAATAGCAGCATAAGTTAAATGTATAGGGCACAACGACAACCATAACATCAATGGCCAACATAATGGCTTGATTCAACATTAATTTCCATTAACAACATGGTGACAAACAAGTTATTTATATAAACATAATAGTTTCATGATCAGCCCTGGAGAGTGAATAATAGCAGCAGAAGTTAAATGTATAGGGCACAACGACAACCATAACATCAATGGCCAACATAATGGCTTGATTCAACATTAATTTTCATTAACAACATGGTGACAAACAGGTTATTTATATAAATTGTTTTCATAATAGTACTTAAAGAGCATTATCAGAAGCAAGTTATCATTGACATCATCCTCATAATGACACCAGAGTTGTATAATATTTACTTATTTAGTGTTCTAATGTGTATAGCTCTACTAAATCAATGATTAAAGGGTCACACGGCAATATTTTTTAATTTTTTTATTTTTTATTCAAATTAGCCGCACAATTTATTAATCCAGTATCATTTTGACATAGAAGTTGCTTGCATATTTCTTATTATTATGCCATGTTTAAATATATAATTGATGCAATATAATCAACAGTTAGTAATATCAACTTTTTATTTATTTATTTTTATTTTTTATTTATTTTTATTTTTAATAACCCAACTGACTTAAAGCCATAATTTATTAACCCGATTGACTTAAAGCCATAATGAAGTAGAACACAAGTCCTGTTTCCGTAAGCGTTGCAACATCTGTTCTGTCAGCCACAACTTGCCATCCACCGTTAAACGTATCGCTTGCAGATTCCGACTACGACTCGCACTTCTTCTTCTGTAACAATGTGTAGCCAATCCACCATCTCAGACGTCAGTTGCTTAACGATCTTCTCACAAACTCTGGAGATACAACCAGCTCCTGCTGTCCTTATCTATTTTGCTGGTAGGTTCATCCAGTTCCTGCGTCCTGAGTCGTCATCGGGCCCCTGGACTGCTTTACGGCAAATATGGCTCTGTGACTGTAGTTTAGGCATACTGTATTTCTGAAATAAATTGCTAAAATATTGAACCCTTGCACACTACATTAAATAAAACTTTTTATTTTCATGTGAACCCCATCAACTATTTGAACACTGTCATATTTAATCCAGTGTTCAATCCTTGCCTTGGCCATGCAATTTATCCCTGAGCAAGGGAATTAATCTGTGTTGCTTAGTACTGGTTCCACCCAGGAAGCCAATTTAAGTTGCAAGAACAGGTTTCCCAATCGATGTAAATTAATAATTTAAAGTAAAGTTAACAAAGAAAGAATTCTTCTTCTTCTCGGTCACATTTAATCCAGTGTTCAATCCTTGCCTTGGCCATGCAATTTATTTCTGAGCAAGGAACTTAATCCATGTTGCTTAGTACTGGTTCCACCCAGGAAGCCAATTTAAGTTGCAAGAACAGGTTTCCCAATCGATGTAAATTAATAATTTAAAGTAAAGTTAACAAAGAAAGAATTCTTCTTCTTCTCGGTCACATTTAATCCAGTGTTCAATCCTTGCCTTGGCCATGCAATTTATTTCTGAGCAAGGAACTTAATCCATGTTGCTTAGTACTGGTTCCACCTAGGAAGCCAATTTAAGTTGCAAGAACAGGTTTCCGAATCGATTTAAATTAATAATTTAAAGTAAAGTTAACAAAGAAAGAATTCTTCATCTTCTTTTTCTATGCACAAATGCACCCCTGGCACTTCTTCCCGGCAGCCTTTTCCCTGTGCCTTAGATGGTCCTTTACTCACATACGGGCTCTTCGGCAGTCATGCCGATTGTCGCTTAGGCATCTTGTATTACTGAAATAAACCGCTTAAATATAAACACCTCTTCCAAATGCCAAGATGACAACACATAGCATTTACATTATTGTATGTAGATATATAAATAGTGTTAAGCAAATTGCATTTGTCTTATTAATAATGGTTGATTAGAATCAATATTACGCTAATAATATCCTAAACATACTATGGCATGAGAAAAACCAATGAAAACTTCACTTTTCATTTAATTACACTGACTGGTTTATAAATCAAGACTCAAATGCGTGAAATGGACACTTCAATATTGCTGGGTGTCCCTTTAAAATATTTCAAACAAATTAATAACAAAAGCATTTACATTTCCTGCTTAATAGTACATTTATGCTTAATACAGTAAAAACAAATACTTATATATTCAAACCTCTCTTTAACCACTTAAATAAACGTCTCTTGATGTCTGTCAGTCGACAAAATTAGAAGAAACTCATTTGACAAAGGAACACTTCCACGCTATGCAAATGGAGTAATTACGGACAAGGGAGATAACTTCTATATGAATAGCATACACGACACTATAGAACTACGGTCAACTGAATAGAAGTACCACAGCCTGGTTCGTTTCCCTTGTTTTTAACAACGAAACTGAATACTCTGTCTTCACGATCGTATTATACATCAACCAACGAGATGTTGGCACATCAACATGCCCTTCACCATTATTCAGTGCATACTTACCGACAGTTGTTCGTAGATTATAAACAATTGCCAGGTTATTGGTAAATAAATAATAAATATACCCCCTGATAAGTTAACGATTTAATGGTGGAATAGTTCCGCTCCAACGCCCTCTTCACGATTTCGCCATGACGTGTTGATTTCCCCACGAACACCAGTTGAACATGTTCATAATTTGAGTGAATAAATCTCTTTTAAATCAAAACCATCGACATTTACTACTGCACATTTACTATCAATAATATCCGAAAATGAACCATCTCAATTACTACGTAATTATTTTTCATAAATGAACACGACACATGCTAAACTTTGCAATTTACATCTGATACCGCCTGCAGAAAATGGCCGCATCTTTAGAGACAGATAATTGGTGTAGCGTACGATTTACACACTCATTAATAAACCAAAAACAAATAAGCAGGATTGCAAATTGTTTATGAAAATTATCAATCCCACTTAAATAAAAGGATTTATGTCGATGAACGACAAATCCCAGTATGACAAATTCGTTATTAGGATTCTTGACAGGGAACATGGGCTCACATTCCCTGCCTGGAAATATAATTTCCAGGTAGGGAATGTGAGCCCATGTCCCCTGTCAAGAACCCTAATAACAAATAATGTCTGCTGAATGAACGTTTCTGACAGTATATATATAATTAGCCCTAACTATTGCCTGCAATACTTTCCAACTATTGACTGTTCCTTTTTTAATTCATTCAGTTTTTGTCCCTAAAAAAGGGTTGTAGTATATAATATTAGAGCAATCACAATATATACTTTTAGGTAAACAGAAATGTTTTTAACTAATTCTGGTTCCAAAAAATATATATCGAAAGTCCTCATCTTGAATCGCGTGCTAAATGTGTTATTTTGGGGCAAAAAGACAAAATAACGAAAGAACACATTTTTGTGGAATATTTGTTTATAAATATAATTTGTATATATAAAGGAACATTAAATACTATATCATACCAGGGCTTTATATGACGGGGATATGACGCGACAGTACAAAAGCTGTTTTCAACTGAAAACACTTGTCAAGGTAAGTTTATCGATTATACGCTACATTTATCGATTTTTTACTACGCTTATCGTGGCTTATCGTGGCGGTATGCGAGAGGCCTCAATGTACGGTACACCCATCTACATTGCAAACGGACATGATGTATCCATGTTCTACTAAATTATTATATATTGCCAGAAAGCTAAAAAAAAATATCTTTCTATTGGTGTAATTTTATTCCAAATAACGGTTAAATACATAGGCAAAATCTCGAGTTGGAACGGAAATATGTCGCATTTTTTCGTTTCTTAAAGTGTTTTCGCACATCATTGTGTGTTTATTGGTTTGCTCATCAAACATTTATTGTTTAATACATATTTAAATAAGATGCATGGTTAGAAAGCCAAATAAATAACCTTTCTAATGGTGTAATTTTATTCCAAATAAATAGGCAAAATCTCGAGTTGGCACTGAAATATATCGCATTTTTTCGTTTCTTAAAGTGTTTTCGCACATCACGGTGTGTTTATTGGTTTGGTCATCAAACATTTATTGTTTAATACATATATAAACAAGAAGCATGGTTAGAAAGCCAAATAAATAACCTTTCTAATGGTGTAATTTTATTTCAAATCAACACTTTCCTCATACATAACTGAACAGTGTGTAACAATTTAAACTGACTGGCACGACATGTAGTTGGTCCTAACCAAAGTTCATTTTGATTGGATATCAAACATGGCCACCAGTGGCCATCTTTGTTTACATAAAGTTAAATAGGAAATCTTGTGGCAACTACTCCTCTGAAACTACTTCATGGAATTTCATGAAACTTGACAGGAATGGTGCTCTTGATGTCTAGTTGATCCTAGCAAAAATTCACATCGGCCGGAAATTCAAGATGGTCGCCACGGCTAAAAAAATATTTTAAAAATGCGATTTTGTGGCGACTACTTCTCAAAAACCATAAGTGATATTGATTTGAAACCTTTACCAACAAGGGGGCCTATGGACGCTCTACTGGCTGAAAATAAAGTTCATGTATAAGGGGCCACAAGTCTTTCAAAAATCATTCAACCGGAACATGGTGATGATATACGCAACTAGGCTTAGTACTGATTATCCCCGCCAAGATTCGCTTAAATCTGGCAAAGTGTTCAGAAAAGACTAATCTGGACAAAGTCTGTGTATTAAAACATTTAAAGGGCCACAACTCTGCCAGAAAAATAATTAAACCGAAATATGGTGATATGCACAACTAGGCTTGATACTGATCATCCTTGTCAAGTTTCGTCTATATCTATATAGGTCAAGGTCGCTCATGGAGTAAGGTGCGGCTTCACTTCGCGTACTAAAATTTATTCCAGTGCGTGTTTAAAATTAGAAAAATTGTTGAAATTGTGGACTAGAGGTAGACATAATACATCAGTCTTTTATTTGGAATGGATTTAAGTAAAATTTAATAATTGGAAAAGGGAGTTATTCGTTGGACACATATGGATTATATCAATATAGATATTTAGATTCGCGCTGAAAAGCGTGCAAATCGTGAGTAAACCGTGAGTAAATAACATTCCTTATGCACTGTGCACTGATAGACCTGTATGCGTACATAAATAAACAAACAGTAGTAGTTGTAAACATCTTGTAAACAACTCGCGGCCAGTGATTGCAAACGTTGTACCCACGATATACAAATAAAAATAAAAATAGAAATATGTCGCAAAAACCAACTAGAGATTCTAGCAGGAAAACGAGAACCAATAGTACCGGGATACCTGAAGATGCGGCGGAGAAGGCGAAGGAAGGTAAAAAGAGTGATGTAGGTACTGGTATGTCTCAAAGTACAATTACGGAAATGTTTCAGGCAGAAAAAGAGAAAGCCGGTAATTTTGAAACTATGTTTAAGAGCCTAGAGGCAAAGATCAGTAAAGTGGCAACACAGGACTACATTGAGAACCAGTTCAAAAAAATGGTGTCAGAAGAGTTCTTAAGTAAAAAACTTGAAGCTTTAACAAGCAATTTAAGATCACACATAAAGGAAGAGCTTAAAACTGTCTACATGAAAATAGGGCAACTCGAGAAACAGGCCATACAGTCAGAAGAGGGAGCTGCAAAACTACAAGATAGTGTCGTAGCGATGGAGATCGAACTAGCGAACAGTAAAAAGGAAAATGAAAAACTGAAGGAAAGTTTCAAAACTCTGGAGGATTCCATGAAAAGCTCCGCCTCCGTTAACAACGTCTACGAGGTGGCCATAAATGATCTCGAGCAGTACACGCGTTGGAACAGTGTACGTATTTACGGCATAGATGATCGTGACAGAAACGAGTCCGCGTCGGAGACATCTGCAAAAGTGATTAACATTTTAAGGAACAAGCTAAACTTAAAACTTGGTGAAGAAGATATAGATATCGCGCATCGCCTCGGCCCGTTTAGAGCAGATGGAAATAGGCCCATCATTTGCAAGTTCATATCTCGGATGCACAAATACGAAGTGATACGAGCGAGAAGGAAGTTAAAAGGATCGGGAATCGTTATTCGCGAAGACCTGACCATTAAAAATGCCAAACTCCTTGAAAAAACTTCAGAAAACAGCAATGTGAAATCCGTGTTGTCCGATGATGGCAAGATTATCGCCCTTCTGAAGTCGGACAAAAAAGTTGTGATAAACCTCAAAACAGACTTAACCAAGCCTATTGGATAAAGTCTCGGTTTTTAAACTGAGCGTGGACTAGATTCTTGTACTGTTGCCATGTTATTTTTATATTTAAAATCTGGTAGATTTTGTTTATTAGTGTATGTGTAGGCAATTGTTTCTGTTTCCGTTAATTAATCCGAGTCGCTTACTATGCTTTACGTCAATATCATTTGAACGTATTAATATGATAATCATTGTCAGCTTATAATTAATTAAAGCGTCCAATAGATATTTTTGATCACACATATATTCCATATTCCAAACACAAACACGCTTCGTCGAGTTCTTTTCTATATTTTGACTACATATTTCTGAACTTAGAGAATTGAACAAACACTGTTTTTAGTAATGGAAGGCTTCCGGTGGTATTCGGTAAAGTATTTTAATATATTTAGTTCGGTGAAAGTATTTTGACAGGGCTGGGTGTGGATAATCTGTCTGCCTGGAAAATGTTCCTATGTTGTTAGTTATTTTCGACTAGACATATAATTCTAGATATAGACACTGCTTTTTTTGTTTGCATAAGTGCGTAAACCTTGTTCAGGAGAGAGTGTTGAGTTCACACAGATTATTGTATTGACAATACACAATAGTTTTATGTACACACGGTACAGTGTGTGTATATTCAGTATTTGCCATGTCCAGCACAGTGTGTTGAAATTACACATATTTCATATTACATATTTATATACACACGCTGTTATTCATTAATTGGGGCAGAGTGTTGACAATACACAATAGTTTTATGTACACA
>JAWPHD010006692.1:0-140651 GCA_037043455.1 Cyrtodaria siliqua | reverse complement strand
ACACTGACTAGTTGTCTGTCTTACACTGACAGTAGTTGTCTGTCCTACACTGACAGTAGTTGTCTGTAATACACTGACAGTAGTTGTCTGTAATACACTGACAGTAGTTGTTTGTCTTACACTGACAGTAGTTGTCTGAAAATACACTGACAGTAGTTATCTGTCGTCTTACACTGACAGTAGTTGTCTGTCTTACACTGACAGTAATTGTCTGTAATACACTGACAGTAGTTGTCTGTAATACACTGACAGTAGTTGTTTGTCTTACACTGACAGTAGTTGTCTGAAAATACACTGACAGTAGTTATCTGTCGTCTTACACTGACAGTAGTTGTCTGTCTTACACTGACAGTAGTTGTCTGTAATACATTGACAGCAGTCGTCTGAAAATACACTGACAGTAGTTGTTTGTCTTACACTGACAGTAATTGTCTGTCTTACACTGACAGAAGTTGTCTGTAATACACTGACAGTAGTTGTTTGTCTTACACTGACAGTAGTTGTCTGTCATACACTGACAGTAGTTGTCTGTCTTACACTGCTAGTAATTGTCTGTAATACACTGACAGTAGTTGTCTGTCTTACACTGACAGCAATTGTCTGTAATACACTGACAGTAGTTGTCTGTCATACACTGACAGTAGTTGTCTGTCTTACACTGCCAGTAATTGTCTGTAATACACTGACAGTAGTTGTCTGTCTTACACTGACAGCAGTTGTCTGTAATACACTGACAATAGTTGTCTGTCTTACACTGACAGTAGTTGTCTGTCCTACACTGACATTATTTGTCTGTCGTACACTGACCGTAGTTGTCTGTCCTACACTGACATTAGTTGTCAGTCTTACACTGACAGTAGTTGTCTGTCATACACTGTCAGTAGTTGTCTGTCTTATACTGACAGTAGTTGTCTGTATTACACATTTTTTGTCATTATCATGCTTCCAGTACGAGTTATTGTCGGTACTATTGGGGTGGATGTGGAGGTGGGGCAGGCGAGCCGTGGAGTGAGGGGTGTATTTTATATATATTGTTTATATCTTCTATTAAAAAACGCGCATTTTCGACCTAAAGTTCAAATACAAGTAGCTGTATTCCTTTCTTTACATACTTCATCACCCTCTTACTAGGATACTGTGGCCTGATATAGGGTTTCATATGAAAATACCAATTTTTTATTCTATTTATCATATACTTCATCACCCTCTTACTAGGATACTGTGGCCTGATATAGGGTGTCATATGAAAATACACAGTTTTTATTCTATTTATCATATACTTCAGCAATGACTTTGTTGAACTGTCAAATTCAACTTACTTACTGCGCTGTTTTCCAGGGAGAAAACAATAAAATTATTAATAATTGTAATCCCATTTCGATGTGTTCATGCACGTCTGTCGCGTAAACGTAGATTTATACGACTTTTTTCTCCCCGAAATTTGATTTAAAATGAATGACATTGACTTTAAAATTGACTAATTCAGAAAATGAATGGTCACAGGTGGTTATTTTATCCACGGATAGTTTTATATCATTGAGTGTATTATAAATTTGTTAAACTATCTTTATGGTCCGTGTATTATGCTTTATTTATTTCTTTATATTGCTTCTATATATATATCTATCATCTCTTTTATTTCATCTTCTTAGCATTACTACTACTACTACTAATAATAATAATAATATTCTTTATTTCCTCCATATAGGAGATTCACATAGTATACAAACAACAATGACAGATAACCAATTACAAAATAATTACACAAACAAAACAAGAACGTATATACATGTTGGCAGTTATATATGCAAGATCAAGCAAAGTCAAATCTGTGCCAGGAACTGGCGCTGAAGCATTCATATTATATAATTAATTTATGTTTACACTCTTACATATTTTAACCACGACCAATGTATGCATCTAAATATCGTGTCAAGTCATTTTCGTAGAGTTATGGTCAAAGATGGAAGCTCAACGTACACATGTAGATGTATCGCCAATAATATGGCGCGAAAACAGGATGACAAACAGACGACAAAAAATACAGTGATACATCGTATAATATCGTAACTAATCGGTAATTTCCGTATCACTCCGCCGAAAGAATCATAAATGTCCGGCAACTACATCCTGATTGGTATGACTAGGAAAGTCTATGTCGTATCGTATACTCAAAAACGACGTATTTATAGGGAAGTATGTGATAAATCAATATATTTCCTGGAGCTTAGAATCTTGTGATCATAGTATAATCAACTTGTTTGGTTAAATCCACATGTCTTTCAGGGTTGCATTGGTATTTGAAAAACGAAGGGCATCTCGAGACCAAATGATGTGTCTCTGAAATGAACAAAACAAGTTTTTTAAAAAGGATGGTGGTGAAAAATATATAAGACATATGATACATGCCTTGACTTTTATATAAATCGACAGAATGTTCTGTTATTTTTAAAGGGAATTTAACTTGGGCTGTCGTATATATAGGAAACTCTTAAGCAAACATTATTTGATGCTGGACAAGCAATCACATTGTATCTTTTTGCCAACTCGTTTAATAAATTCTATAATAAATCAGCACTCGATCAAGAAAGATCAGCTATTATATCCGCCAAGAAATAAATATGTAATCATTATTCTCCCATCACCGCTAAAGTCAACAAAATATTTTTTAAAGTACACTTCTCAAAACTGCTAACTACACCGCTACGTTTTGGGTTATATATATCGATGGGTTGAATGTTTTTCAATAAAATAAAAAGGAAATACCAATTCAATCATTTTTACATCATTTCATTTTATTTTTTTCATGGGCAATGCTAGAACTAAACCACAATAAGCAATTACAAACGACCCATGTAAACACTAAAGTCACACTTTTCATTTCTTGTTCATAAAAGTGTGACTTTAGTGTTTACATGGGTCGTTTGTAATTGCTTATTGTGGTTTAGTTCTAGCATTGCCCATGAAAAAAATAAAATGAAATGATGTAAAAATGATTGAATTGGTATTTCCTTTTTATTTTATTGAAAAACATTCAACCCATCGATATATATAACCCAAAACGTGAGCGGTGTAGTTAGCAGTTTTGAGAAGTGTATATATGTCATACATAGAATGAAATATTGAAACTTTCATGTCGTGCCCAGCCTTCGCCCAAATATAAGCTCTCGGGCAGATATTGGCGTCTAAGGACAATACAGGATGAGATATGAAATGCATGTATATTATTCTCTATACAGTAATCTGTATCTTTAAATATAAGCATGTTTACTTGGTTAGGCCAAAAAGAATAATAGATGTGTGCTTCCGGTTGCCCGACCGACCCTATTTTTAAGGGGCTGATCCTAAAATTGTTGTGCCAAAAAAAATTTGAAAATGTATATATATAAAATTTCAATTTGTTCTGAAGGATGATCACATAGCTTACATCATAGAAGTGAAACATTAACACCATTCTATATTTTCTGTAATCCATTGGGCACTGGTGTTATAATTATGCAAATTATTGCCGAATTACACAGCAAACGTGTAAAATATTTACATGTAGGTAAGCCATATGATTTGCCTTGAATGGCATGGGATACATACAGAGTTGGTTGTTTTACTTTCATGTAAACAATGCGAGGCTAATAAAATATTTGAATAATTATTAAAATGCATGTTAAACGAATGTCTTCTGGTTTAAAGAGATATGGCAATCTTCATTTCCTCAAAAACTAACGGGCGTTTGTTAGTTTTTCTGCATAACCTGCATTTGTTCAATCATTAGTATTAATTATAAGAATAGTATAAAGCAAATAGTTTATGCATATAACTAACTGCTGATATGATTGCGCCAATAGTATATTTAAACCTATGGTAGAATAACGAAAACAAATAACAAATCTAAATTTTATTTAATTATATCCAAGCAGTTTTAAAGTGAAAATGATACTGGACTAATAAACTGTGATACTAATGTTTGACACAATCCTGTCTGAAAGCCTGTCTCCTTTTTTCATTTTCCATGTATCTTAATGACCTGGAAGAGGAATTTTATCTTAAAGGATCTAATGGAATTGATATACACACGCTCAAGATATTTATTTTATTATATGCAGATGACATAATTATATTTGGTAAAAATGCCGATGAACTTCAAACAAATCTTAATATATTACACGAATATTGTAACCGTTGGAAATAACCGTCAACACTGAAAACAAAAGTGATAGTATTCAGAAAAAGTGGAATGCTAGCCCGAAACCTTACTTTTAAATACGGGGACACTTCAATTAACATTGTCAACAAATTCTCTTATTTAGGGGTAGTATTTACATCCGGTGGTTCGTTTTCTGAATGTCAAGCAACGTTTTCCGGTCAAGCACATAAGGCAATTTTCAAATTAAATAAATACCTATATAGGTTTGTTATATACACTTGAATTATCTGATAAGCTGGTCACACCAGACATGATCTGTTAATTCTTTACAGTACCGCTGTAGCTATATGCAAACTTTAGGCAGTGGAGCGGGGTGTGGGGTGCAAGGGCACCTGTGAACATGCGTATTGTGCTAAGCTGTTACGCCCTGACAAGAGTGCATTTTTGCTAGGCCATCATAGAGGGTCTCCCAGGGGTTTTAGGGAACAAGAGAACATTGCCATTTATTTTCAGGGAACAAGGGCACATTGTCTGTTATTGTTTATATTTTTGGGAAACAAGGGAACATTGGCAAAATATTTTTGGCAAATTAAATATTTTTGGGGAACATTGGGTCATATTTACAACGACAAGGACCCCCCTGGGAGGGCCTCATCATAGAAATAATATATCAGTGCCATATTATATTTTAGCAAACGGAGACACTATATTATACATTCCGATTGATAAACATGAACATGCAGGAAAACACATTTAGGGTCAGTACCGAGTACTGTACATACCTTTGTTTTGTTTACGTCTAATTACTCAAGTTGTCAGTGTCCCTAATCGAGGCCAGCCTTGTCACAGTTTTATAGAGTAGCAGGCAAGAAAGTCAAAGTACCAGGTCACCAGGGTGTGGATCCGGGAGGGGATGGTCCCCCTCGTGGAAGAAGGGGGTGGGGTGTACTCGCCTCCCCCGGAAATGTTTTTAAAATTACCCCGCTGAGATGCAATTTCCTGCACTCTGGAACCCCTGAGATGCAAGTTCCTGCACTCTGGAGCTGTGATATTAGACATCTGTCTTTTTCAGGTAATGAGATTGTATTTCATTGTTGCACATACTGTCAGTTTGGCATCATGTGCATAAAATAACTGATAATCAGCCGCTGTACAAGCTGGAAGTGGGCCTGGGGAGGTGGGGGTCAGGATTTTGTTTTTAATTAACACCCTGAAATGCAATTTCCTGCACTCTCTGGAGCTATTTACATCCCCTATTGGAGAAAGATCTGTCTTTTTGAGGTAATGACATTGTATTTCATTCTTGCACATGTGTCAGTTAAACACCATTTTGGAAAAAACAAGATGTCAATGACCTTGAAGCTCTACTGATAGATTTTGAAAGCCAGATCAGCCATGGGAACCTGTAATATTTTATGGAAATAAGACCAACACTTTCATAGAAGTCGTCGCCACAAGATTTTCTTATATCACTCTATGGAAAAAAATATGGTCGCTGGCGGTCATGTTTGAACTTGTATTTAAACTGTGGCAGCCATCTTGAATTTCCGGCCAACCTGATTTTTACTTGGGACTAACTGAACATCAAGACCAACATTCCTATAATTGTTTATGAAATACATTTTGGTAAAGAGACTTATGGTTTTAGAGAAGTAGTCACCCCAAAATTATATGTAAAATCTATTTTTAGCCATGGTGGCCATTTTAAATTTGAGGCCAACCTGAGTTTTACTTAGGACCAACTAGACATCAAGAGCTACATTTTTATATTGCAAAATATTATGATTTATTATGCAACATTTGTCATCACCCATGCAACATTATAATCTCATTCAATTTTATCCTAGTCTAAAGAATATATCTTTTCCAGCTTATAAAAATGTCATAATGCTTCTACAAATTTTAATCATCAAGCTATATCAATTAAATCTCTTACAACATCACCCTTAGGCCTTTTGTAACATAAACGGAATGATCCCTATTCATAAATATAGCAGGTGTGTGACCAGGTCACAGGTCATGTTATGCAATTTCTCCTGAGAATTAAGTTAACCAAGCTCACCAGTACAAGAAGATTTGCTCTTGTCTCAGTAGACTGGTATCAGTCTATAAATTAGACTATAAATTATACATTAAACATATAATAATACAGTGTTTATTATACATTAAACATATAATAATACAGTGTTTATTATACATTAAACATACAATAATACAGTGTTTATTATACATGAAACATATAATAATACAGTGTTTATTATACATTAAACATATAATAATACAGTGTTTATTATACATTAAACATATACTAATACAGTGTTTATTATACATTAAACATATAATAATACAGTGTTTATTATACATTAAACATATACTAATACAGTGTTTATTATACATTAAACATATAATAATACAGTGTTTATTATACATTAAACATACAATAATACAGTTTTTATTATACATTAAACATACAATAATACAGTGTTTATTATACATTAAACATACAATAATACAGTGTTTATTATACATTAAACATATAATAATACAGTGTTTATTATACATTAAACATATAATAATACAGTGTTTATTATACATTATAATACAGTGTTTATTATACATTAAACATAAAATAATACAGTGTTTATTATACATTAAACATATAAAAATGCAGTGTTTATTATACATTTAACATATAATAATACAGTGTTTATTATACATTAAACATATAATAATACAGTGTTTATTATACATTAAACATATAATAATACAGTGTTTATTATACATTAAACATATAATATTACAGTGTTTATTTTACATTTAACATATAATAATACAGTGTTTATTATACATTAAACATATAATAATACAGTGTTTATTATACATTAAACATATAATAATACAGTGTTTATTATACATTAAACATATAATAATACCGTGTTTATTATACATTAAACATATAATAATACAGTGTTTATTATACATTTAACATATAATAATACAGTGTTTATTATACATTAAACATATAATAATACAGTGTTTATTATACATTAAACATATAATAATACAGTGTTTATTATACATTAACATATAATAATACAGTGTTTATTATACATTAAACATATAATAATACAGTGTTTATTATACATTAACATATAATAATACAGTGTTTATTATACATTAAACATATAATAATACAGTGTTTATTATACATCAAACATATAATAATACAGTGTTTATTATACATTAAACATATAATAATACAGTGTTTATTATACATTATACATTAAACATAGAATAATACAGTGTTTATTATACATTAAACATATAATAATACAGTGTTTATTATACATTAAACATATAATAATACAGTGTTTATTATACATTAAACATATAATAATACAGTGTTTATTATACATTAAAAATATAATAATATAGTGTTTATTATACATTAAACATATAATAATACAGTGTTTATTATACATTAAACATATAATAATACATATGATGTTTATTATACATCAAACATATAATAATACAGTGTTTATTTTAAGCTCTTTGTCTCTTCATGGCTGAATTTAATGTTCAGATAAGACCACATAAGTGGAGATATTTGCCTCTTTCAGTGCTTAGTAAATTCACTAATACTATATTTAAAAGAGTGGATATTTAAAAGAGGAATTGGTTTTACATTAAGGATTGATGCCAGACTATTGTCTCAGTAAATGTGGTTGGAAAATCAGGATCAAAATAAAATCTCAAAATCCTACAATTTGTGGTTTTCAATCTTTTTTGAGAGCTAAAAATACAAAAGAGATTTATTCCTTACCCCTCTATGAATGTATAATGGACTGTCCCTTTTTAATTAGGATCAGTCCATTTATAGTACAAAGGGGTGTTTCAGTCAAATGACTGAAACCGATAGTGTAAACCCTGATTAGCCTGCAAGATGTCGTGCCAGTCATTTTGGTAAAGGTTCCAATTCAATATCACTTACAGATTTTGAGAAGTAGTCACCACAAAGTTGCATTTTCTTAATTTTTTTGGCAGTGGTGGCCATCTTGAATTTCCTCCGAACCTCAATTTTTGCTAGGATCAACTAGACATCAAAAGCAACATTCCTCACAAGACTCATGAAATTCCATCAAGTAGTCTCAGAGGAGTAGTCGCCACAAGTGTTTACTATATAACTCTATGTAAACAAAGATGGCCGATGTTTGACATCAACTCGAAATGAGTCTTGGTTAGACCCAACTCCATATCATCACACCAGTCACTTTGGTAAAGGTTTCAATTCAATATTACTTACGGTTTTTGAGAAGTAGGTGCCACAACGTGGCATTTTTAAAATTTATTTTTAGCCGTGGCGGCCATCTTGGATTTCTTGGCCGACCTGAATTTAAGCTAGCATCAACTAGACAAGAGCAACATTCCTGGGAAGGTTCATGCATATCTGTTGAGTAGTTTCAGAGGAAAAGTCGTCACAAGTTGTTTTCCTATATAACTCAGTGTAAACAAAGATGGCCACTGGGGGCCATGTTTGACATCCACTCAAAATGAACTTTGATTAGAACCAACTATATGTCATGCCAGTCATTTTGGTAAAGGTTTCAAATCAATATCACTTATGGTTTTCCAGAAGCAGTCGCCCCAAGATCGCATTTTTAAAATCTATTTTTAGCCGTGGCGGCCATCTTGATTTTCGACCTACCTGAATCTTTTCTAGGATCAACTTGACATCAAGAGCAATATTCCTGTAAAGGTTCATGAAAATCTATTGAGTAGTTTCAGAGGAGTAGTCGCCACGAGTTGTTTTTCCTATATAACTCAATGTAAACAAAGATGGCCACTGGGGGCCCATGTTTGACAACCAATCAAAACGAACTTTGGTTAGGACCAACTACAAGTTGCATCAGTCATTGTGGTAAAGGTGTCAACTCAATATCCCTTATGGTTTTTCAGAAGTAGTCGCCACAAAATCGCATTTTTAAATCTATTTTTAACCGTGGCGGCCATCTTGAATTTCCGATCGACCTGAATATTTACTTACATCAACTAGGCATCAAGAGCAACATTCCGGTAAAGATTCATCAAAATCTGTTTAGTAGTTGCAGAGAAGTAGTCGCCACAACGTTTTCCTATATAACTCTATGTAAACAAAGATGGCCACTGGTGGCCATGTTTGATATCCAATCAAAATGAACTTTGGTAAAAAACAACTACCATGTCATGCCAGTCATTTTGGTAAAGGTTTCAAATCAATATCACTTATGGTTTTTCAAAAGTAGTCGACAAAATCGCATTTTTAAAATATATATTTAGCTGTGGCGGCCATTTTGAATTTCCGACCGACATGAATTTTTGCTAGGATCAACTAGACATCAAGAGTAACATATCTTTCAAGTTTAATGAAAATCTGTCTAGTTGTTTCAGAGAAGTAGTCGCCACAAGTTTTTACCTATATAACTCAGTGTAAACAAAGATGGCCGCCATGTTTGACATCAAATCAAAATGAACTTCGGTCAACCGTAACAATAGTTATCATATGAATAGGTCTGTCTTTTTGCTCATTAAATCCTGGAATTGTTAATTATTCACTTGCAATTATGCAAGTTCATTCAACATTACAATAGCCTACTCTACTGTATATAACCTTACATGTGTTGAAAATGACGTAAAACACCATACTAGAAATCTTTAAACGTTGACATAGGTCGGTACCTTTAACATTGACAGAGATTTGTACCGTTAACGTTGACACTGTTACATTTAACGGAGGTTATATCATATCGGAATTGCTACTTTGAACAGTATTACTTTGTGCTTTCTGTGTAGCTCCGAATACAAATACTCGTTCACAGCCTATAGCGTCTTTGTGGCCAAGGGGTTAACGACGTTGCGTTGCTAACCTTCTCGCCTCTCACCGCTGCGGGTTTCGAATCCCGCTTAGAGCTTGAAATGTAAGTGAGGAAGTGTCGATTCTTACGAATGGCGGGAGGTGTACAATAATGGTACTACCCAGGAAACGTGGTTGGTCTGCCTCCACCACAAAATATCATCCGTCAAATATAACCCTACATGTGTTAAAATGACGTAAAACACCATACAAGAAACCTTTAACGTTGACATAGGTCGGTGCCTTTAACATTGACATAGGTTTGTACCTTGAACGTTGTCACTGTTACGTTGAAAATGCAGTAAAACCACATAAAAATCGTCAACAGGTTTGATAGTTGTGAATAGTCAGTTGGCAAGTCAAACATAACTGGTGCATAGCTTTAAATAAGCTTTGGTAAACGTTGGTACCACATTCGTCAATTGTCATTAGAGTGGATTTGAGTAACAGTAGTATTGTATGTATTCGTTTAAAGCACAAGCGGATCTAGAGGGGACTTCTCCTTCCTAGGATTTGAAAAAATAATCAAATATTCAGGTCGATACACTGATAAATTGAAACAGTACGAATTTCTCCTAATGTTTGGGGGGGAAATGTACTCCTGAAATGGAAAAGAATCTTTAAAATATCCCTCCTTAAAGTGTTATTCCAGATGACAATTTTGTTTTGCTTGTTAGGTTATCAAATATATACAAGAACATGTTGATGTAAAACATCAATTCGTCGCGGGTAACCCTATATCGCTTCTACCCCATCGAAACAGCATTACGAATGCCGCGAACCACGTTAATGCTAGCTTGTTTCCATACAGCATTCTGCGAAACAAAACACGGATTGTCGGGATCCATTACTAAACTGGGTTTTGCGTTTGAACCACTATTAAAGGAACTAAACAGACAAATAAAGGCAAAAATTACACTACAAATATCAAAACTCTTTCCATGTGTTCAAGTCATATAATAATGTGTATGTGCCGATTAAAAGTATAGGTTTATTCGGGTGTTCTTAAAATACTCGTGATTGAATATGCGTAAAATGATTTATGAGTTAGTAAATCTTAATTCGATGCTCCAGTTTTCGGATTTGGCCTGGTTGGTTAAAGTAATTTATACTGTGGTGTCTATAGAGTATGTATTCTCAAAATAAATTATGTTTATACCTCGTCGGTACGTTTAGAAATGGTGTACATGTGTCGTAAAATGTGCTTGTTGATTGTGGGAAAAGGATGTCAAACCCGAATTCTTCGTGTACAATTGCATTTAAACTTATGTTTCAGCAAGTTTATGTATTTTTCATATAAGTGGAATCGTAAAATAGCTGCCGAGGAAAGAAATGTTATTTGGGGAAGAAATGAGAAACAAATAAAAATAATGTCATCTCCAAGATTCAAAGGCGTGCAAGTAATTGTCATTTTTCTAAACTACCTCTATCGACTATGCAACCGAAAGATGTGAACTACTGTTTGTATGCATAAGGCCAGAGTTTTTTTATAGTTAGTATTACGGGAGATTTTGGAAAAAAATGCAGTAGGAGGAGGAAATAAAAAAAATAAAAAAATGGCTAAAATTAGGAGTCGATAAAAAAAAAAAAGAAGAAATTTTCAGATTTTTTTTTCTTTTTCATAAAACAAGTTTTTCTTGTAACATTAATATTAAATGTATTGCTTCATTTTTTATGTTGATTTTTTTCAAGTTGTTTTGCATATAAATGTAACCAACGTCCACTTTATGTTAAAACGTCCTACATGTTATCTCAAATTCACAAACCGTTCTTTAAAATACCTTCCACTCTTGAGAATTGGTTTGTTGACTTTCAAATTAATATATTTTGAGTATGTATTTTACAGAAATTATCACAAATTTGCTATTAAACACACTTCAAATCGAAACAAAATGTAAAATATAAACTGGAAATTATTAAATGTTTATCTTTCATAGTTGCAAGAATAATAGACATTTTTCCCTGACATAGGTCAAGACTAATTATATTCTCAAAAAAGGTTATGAACTTAATGCCTAGTAGAGCGAAATAGGTATTGTGGTGTTCAATGGTATGCATTAAATTGTGTTTGTAAACATGTATATTAAAGAGACTAAATTAATACTTCGATTTCCGACCTTGCAAAGTAAATACTAAGTCATAATCCAAATTTTCAACAAAAAAAAGTTAGCGATTTTACGTTATTGTGAAAATAAGTTTTAGGATAGGCACAACTTTTTTTCTAAAAAAGATGTAGCAGGAAGAAAAAATAAAATACAATTCTCAATTTCGACTTTTATTTTTATTTCAGTTTTGCAAAATTTAGGGTAGGCTCTCCCGTAAAACTAAAACTAAAAAAACTCTGGCCTAACGTCCTGTATCAATTCTTACGATATTTGAAGATAAAGGTAATTTAGTAAAATCACTGGGTAATATGATTTGGTAATGTTTTTTTACAAAAAATATTTAGATAATTTTCACATCCAAATATTTGTACATGCCTATATAAATTTGTTAATAGGCTATTTCCTTGTAAAGCAGTGTTTCAGTTATGAATAAAGCAATCTATCAACCTTTGTTTAAAACTAGATACGAACTGTTTATGGTTCATCGTTAAAGGATCATGCCATACATACATAAAGCCATAAGTATTACGTATATATTTTACATTGGATAACAATTTTTGAAAATACTTCATTAATTAAATCACAATCAGATAAAGAAGATTTATATTTAGATGATACATTAATAGTATCCGTTGTAACTAATTTCAACCAATAGCTAACCAGTAGATTGACATTGCATTGTGCGGCAGTTAGCCCAGTCTGTAGAGCATCTAAAGGTAGATCGAAGGTCCTGGATTCGAGCACATTTCTAACCCTGCGACCAGCTAAATATTAAAACTACTCTCTTAAATTGAATCTCATTAATTCATACGAATGATTAAATTCGCAGTCAGCATAATACCATTTCCGCTTCGAAAACACGCTGTATATTAACCGAATTATTATACAGTTATGATCGGAGTCACATCACTAAATAGAATTGAATTGTATAGTCGCACCAACAGCTAAGGACTTTTCCAGCCTCCACTGGTGGAGGAAGACCCCAGTGCTCCTCCGTGCAATGTTCGTGCATGGGCGGGCACCTGGGTAGAACCATCGACGTTCCACAAGCCAGGTGGATAGCTTCCTCACATTCCTATGCCCATGAGGGATCGAACCCACAGCGGTAAGGGGTAAGTGATTTCAAGTCAGAGAGTCTTACACCATTTTATCATTATCATTCTCCCAAAGCGAGTTATTGTCGTTACTATAGCAACGGGAAATACTGTAAATAGAAGCGAGTCAATTCATAATTAAACTTGGCATGTGAATTAATGAAAGCTAGAGTGCGTTTCGTATATCATGATCGTCCATAAATGCGTACCTGGGTGCACATCTGAACCGAAGCGTTTATCGCGTAGTTAATTTGTTAATAGATATATTCAAAAACTTGCACTCACAAACCCGTTGTGATCGTTGGGGTTGGGGTGGGTGTGGAGGTGGGGCAGGCGAGCCGTGGAGTGAGGGGTGTATTATACGAATACTGGATTGTTGTTAAAGTTGCTTTTGGAATAGAGTTAAGCAAATACCCTTCTCATGTCCTTTACGTGCATATTTGGGTGTTTTGTACACTTGCATATATATCTTTAACGTCAAATTGAGATTTTATCTGTCAATCTGAGATGATTTAATATATTCATGTAAACACAATAGCATTAACGAATGCATAGAGTTTTCATCATAGATTGTTGTTAAAAATTAAAGCAACAATGTGTTTATTTTTATTAACGGAGATAATACCGATTGTATGTTAACTATTAATGCATACTTCTACAGTCAATTTTGCATGAAATCAGAGACAGACAGACAGACAGACAGACAAGACGGACGGACGGACGGACGGAGAGAGAGAGAGAGAGAGAGAGAGACAGACAGACAGACAGACAGACGACGACGGACGGACATACAGACAGACAGACGCTATGCTCATTTTAGGTTTCACTCGTAAGACGTTCCAAAATAAAAAAGGAAATTCTATCCTGTCCTTTTTCTGAAATATGTATTTAGAAATGAAAATATGAAGAACTTTCTTTTAGTTTTATAACTATATATTTATTATAATAACGTATATAACTGCATATTCTCTGACTTTTTGTGGGAATATTCCCACGAAACATTTGTTTGTACATCTTAACGAACTGAATGGAATAATCCCACCAAACATTATTAACAAATAAGACTTTGAATTGTGTCCCTGTTTTAGTGGGAACATTCCCACGAAATATAGGTAAGATAAGATACAATTTATTTAACGTCGGCAAGGCAGTATGACAAGTTATATAAGCTCGACTCCAAATGAAGGTAAATGTAGTTACATAGGTATGACGAATGTTAAAGGGGACACATGGCAATCTTGACATAATCAAGCATTAAAATTAGCGTCTCAATTAATTAATCCAGTATCATTTTGACTTTAAACCGGCTTGCATAATTATAATCTACAACAGGTTTAAATATATTATTGGTGCCTTCTAATCAACAATAATAAAATGCAAAAAACTTGTATTTGCGAATAAAAACGAATTCTACATCTTCCACTGGCATATACCCGGATATGTTATAGAAAAAGTATTGTCTTGTTGTTGAACGACGCATTATCACACTATTTAGTGTATTTCGAACCACCACAAGCAGAAGGGAATGATAAATAGGAATCCAGCAGCAATCCCTACTATATCCCCATGGTTCTTTAGTGTGCTCGGATTATATGATTTGATACAGGGAATCACACAGGTTACCACCTCATTCGACGGACGACGCTAAGGGGAGTACCTTGCCTAAAAACACCGAAGTAATACAAGGGCGCAATTAAGGTAGGTTGATATTTATGGGGCGCCGTTTTACTATTTATTCAGTATTTTGTGATATCAAGAATTCATTTCTTGATATCAAAAAATCGAATTATTGATATCACAAATTCGATTATTGATATCAGAAAATCAACTGATTTCTTGATATAAAAAAATGCACTTGATATCAAGATGTAGATTTTTTGATATCAAGAAATACATTTTGTGATCACATCGAACCCATCGGCTCGCGTCTTCTTGGTGACATTTGTGAGAGGTTGAAGCAGAGGTATACCCATCGGCTCGCGTCTTCTTGATGGCCGTTGTGAGAGGTTGTCGCAGAGCTATACCCATCGGCTTGCGTCTTCTTGATGGCCGATGTGAGAGGTTGATGTAGAGGTATACCTATAGGCTTGCGTCTTCTTGATGGCCGATGTGAGAGGTTGATGCAGAGCTATACCCATCGGCATGCGTCTTCTTGGTGGCCGATGTAAGAGGTTGATGCAGAGCTATACCCATCGGCTTGCGTCTTCTTGATGGCCGATGTGAGAGGTTGATGTAGAGGTATACCTATAGGCTTGCATCTTCTTGATGGCCGATGTGAGAGGTTGGTGCAGAGGTGTACTAGATAGCATCTGTTTTTCAGATTGATAACACTAGACGTTCATTCAAGTAATGTGTTGTTTAAAGTGTAAATAACTACTCTGCAAATACCTGAAATATACTCACATACACACTTTTAATCGTGAGAGGTATTGTAAATGTGCAGAAATTCACTGTTACGTTTCATTTCTAAAAATGTCCCTTGGTAGGTAGGCCGCATGTTTTTCAAATTTTCAAAAAATCAAAGAAGAATTTATTTCATTAGAAAGATACATTGTTTTCATAAGATGTTCAGCAAAAAAAAAAAAATTGCAAATGTAATAAAAACAATTCTGCCCGCTACTGGGGTCCTTTAACCCCATTGCATTATTTTGAGCGACCCTTGATTGTATTAAATCTAATATATTCATGAAGAGGACATGTGCACCTTTGTTTTGACACTGTTCATGTGGGGGTCCGGACCAATGGTTTTCAAAGTATCTTTTAGTTTAGAGTTCATCTTTTAGTGTTTTTAGCATACAAAAATCGTGGGAATGTTAAAACATTTGGCCTACCTACCCATGGCAATGTTGATTGTATAGTTTTAAAACATATTTTAAACAGTGGCAATTTATTGATATCAGGAAATCGAACAAAAATACTGAAAACTCTAATTTGTGTTCCTTTTGCATACCTGTTTAGAGTGACACACAATTCAATTCAATTCACACGGAAATGTGGAAGCATTTATCAAGCCTCAAAATTAGAATCTCGATTTATTAATCCAGTTTCATTTTGACTGAACCTGCTTGCATATAATTAAATAAATTTGGAGTTTCAGTTATTCGTCGTTATTTTACCATATTTTATATATTGCATATTTGAAAATAATTATTAAAAAATATTTTAATAGTTTATAGATACATATATATATATTATTGGTGCATATATTCAACTATAAGTAAATTATAAACATTATTTGCTTTTGAATTATTAAAATAATTATTAATAATTATTTTCAAATATGCAAATTATTAGAAAAACTAAAGGGTCACCGCGAGTTTTTGAAGCAATCAGGATTACCATGTGTAAATGATGCTGAACTACTGCACACCGACTTGTTAAATGTTCGTGCTTGATTCCTTTAAAGGGACACATGGCAATCTTGAGTTTTATATCAATCATTAAATGTAGCATCTCGCTGTATTAATCCTGTATCATGTTTACTTCAAAACTGCTTGCATATAATTAAATAAAAAAATTGAGATTTCAGTTTTCTTCGTTACTTTACTCTTGTTTTTTTTAAATATATTAAACTAGTTGTTTTGAACTATTCTAATAATTGATAATGACTGTAAATATGTAAATTATGTAAAGAATATAAATGAAAAAAAATAACGGGACGCCGTGAGTTTTAAACAAATCAAGATTGGCATTACGTGGTATGGGAAAGCTTTTATTTTTCCACATTAAAACATGTTTAAAAACTTATTTTTTTAACTGAAAACAAGCGATAACCTCAGTTAAAATTACCTATGACATGTTTTAATTTATCAAAATGCAAACTTTTAAAGCCGAATTTAAGGTTATATTTCATACCCTAGCCAACACCGTTTTCACTTATGAAAGTTAATACTCGGACCACGTAATTCCATCTATCCCTTTAAAGTTTAAACCGTGTTTGTGTTGAGTGGCCATGCGATTGGAGAAATTACATGAAGGCAATTGTCTATTTTTGTTTAACATAGCTCTCAATATCAAAAGAGTTCTCTAATTCTCTGTTAGAAAAGGCCCAACAATGGAACGTCTTCATAATTATATAGACCGCATGCGAACTAAAATGTTTTCAATATTCTATAGAAATATATTTCACATACAACACATAAAAATTGAGCTGTTTGATCTGTATCGGGTGGTATTTTCCTTCTTAAAATAGTTACCCTGATAATTTTGAATAGGACAAGGACAAAATATCAAAAGAAATTTTAATCGCACTATTTATGCGCTGACGTATGCATTTCGACAAATATTTTTTTGTTTCGTTTTTAAATGTGATTGTGTGGTTTTAATGACAGTAGTATGCATGCTGACTTAACAAAAATATAAATATTTTATTCCACTAACTGTTCTTTAATTTGAAGTGTTAATGAATATATGAATATTGTTTAACAGTATAGGTTATTTAGAGCCGCCCCAGAGAGAGGGGAAAGATACATAGGAATCCGGGAACCGTGCCCTACTCTTATTATCGAATAGATTCCTATGGTTCTTTAACGTGCTCGGAGGATAAACCGATACACGGGACCGCTTGTTATAAGACCCAATCCGACGGACGAGGCTAAGGGAAAGTGTCTTGCCCAAGAACACACCGACGAATCACCAGTGGCACCAACCCGGGACCTCCGGTTACAAATCCGCCGCGCTACTGACTGCGCCACGCCATATATATATATATATTTCTAATACATCATCTCGTTATATTCAACGATATATCACTGCAACGTTTGCAACGTTAGGAGAATAAGCAAAGCAATGCGAACTATATCACTGTAACGTTTGCAACGTTAGGAGAATAAGCAAGTGAATGCGAACTATATCACTGTAACGTTTGCAACGTTAGGAGAGTAAGCAAAGCAATGCGAACGATTTCAGATGTGTGCGTTATTTTCACATTTACAAGGGAAGTTATTGGATAACTATACACGGTGTATAAAGATCAGGGTCCGTATTCATAAAGCGTCTTAGCAATATGTTAACTTCAGTCAAAATGTACCAAGTGTTTAAACACCCTTTTCTATCGATTTAAGATATATTCCTTATATTTTAACCATGCTATGGATTAATAAAACACTCGGCTAACGATTTATCTTAAAATAGATACTCTGTAGTGTCGCTGAGAATTTAATAAGGATATTTAAAAATACGTAAGAATCTTAAATTTTGACAGAAGTAATATTATCAACTTAAGTTGCTTTATGAATACGAGCCCAGCAATTTGAATAACAGTCTTCTTATGGGAATTAACAACGAAATTATTAAAAAAATATTGAGACAGCAACTTCAGAGGGAGATGAGATTAAGCATGAAAGTTGACATCAGATATGCCTCAGGAAGCAAACCCAGGCGGGGCATAGGTCTGAAGCACTAACACACAAAGCCTTATCCGCTAAGTAAGCAAAACATATACGTATATATACTCCTCAAAATAATTTAAGGACCGCAAGAATATTTCTCCATATGCTTACCAGTGAAATTGACTACATATCATTGTCAAACGGTTACACAGAAGTGTGTAAGCAATGTAACATTAAACGGGACATTGTTAGGTCTTCTGCATTAGATGAAAGAACACAATGTTGATATTCATTGTTCTGTTAATTAAAAAGAGTCCCAGATTTTTGATAATTTCTAAAAATCCTTAATTTGTCCCAAAACAATAATACTAAAAGTTCTAATATTTTTCGTCCATTTATTCATTACTTTTAATCACTACCAATGAAACTTTGAACGCGAAATTTTAATTTTCACCGAAATTGACCAACCTTTGACAGTTTAAAGGCATACACCGAACAGTTTTGAAAAACACTAAATTTTTATCCCATTCAAAATGATGTAAATTTTCTAGATCTAGTTGCATATTTGGCACTGCACGCTTATCTGTAGATTAAATATAAAGAAATGGTGACAGATGTTTCTTAGGGAATCACTAGTCATGAAAATAATACGAAATAAAAATTTTGGGTGATAAAAAACACTGTATTGAAATTTCAAAATCTCTGTTTTCAATTATTATTGTTTTGGTGTAAAATGTTCCTAAAAAAATACAGAAACACGAAACAGTTCCCATGCAATGAAGCAAACTTTAATATTATTGAAATAAAGAAAGGATGGTCCTTAACTTATTTTGAGGAGTATATTAACAAGATAAGCAAAGCAGATATGAATATGTTGACAAAGAACTTGTTGCGTTAGCCTAGATATTCTCACCCATGGTGTCTTTTGAAATGTAAATATTAAAACATCGTGACACTGCTAGAAGATAAATGTAAAATATCGATTTAGAATTATAATCGCTTTGTACAGATAAAACCTTGCCATACATATTTCGACCTTAAGATAAATTAGAGGTACAATGACCAATTTGAATAATCGTGCTTGACACTAAACTTTTGCCTTTGAAGATGTAAAGAAGGTACACATAATTATAATAAGTATGAACTAGTTGTTGACGTAGGAACATATTCTCCCAATTATATTTAAAAAAAGGTACATATCAGTTACTAGTATATCGTGACTCTCCAATAGTGAGTGTTTTTTTTCTTGTATGTTATGTATCGTATGTTTTTGTATTGTATTCTTTTGCTAATGGCAACACGGTGAGATGCTAAAGGATGGTTGTTTTTTAATGGTGTTTAACGTCATTTTCACCATACTTTAGGCTATACATAACAGTCGGTTATTTCGTAGACCTCCGATTATCTCCTGGGTAGAATCAGTACTGTATACCGCCCAACATCTATAAGAATTTATACTTTCTCACTTACAAGTCAGGCTCCCAGTGTGATTCGAACTCGCAGCGGTGAGAGGCGAGAAGGTTTCAAACGCAGCGTCTTTACCATCTCGGCCACGGAGGTATTTGAGCTGTTAAAAGAGCCTCCGCCCCTTGGTTTCATGAAATAAAATCAATCACACTGGTCAGCAATGATCTTCAGCGTTAAAACAAACGGAAGTGATCGTGAAGAAGAGTGCATGGCTTTAATACTGTTTATAGAATTATTGTTTATTAAAAGATTTGGTCAGAAAAACTCGACGACTCGGCGATTTTTTGTTGTACTATTCGATTTTAATATTTAAAAAAAAAATCACATGAGGCTAGTGCCTTGAGAAGTGCTTGTTTGTGGTCGACATAAAAACGAATAGCTAATGATGTGTTATTTTAGTATGATTGGTTCGGCATGTATCGGACTGTCAAGTAAATTAACGAAGCCGTTCTGGGTATGGTTAAAGTTCGGCATATATCGGAAAATGACTGTCGCGGAAATTGACAAAGTAGTTACGGGTATGGGTATGGTTCAAGTTCGGCATGTATCAGAAAATGAATGTCACGGAAATTGACGAAGCAGTTCTGGGTATGGTTTAAGTTCGGCATATATCGGAAAATGAATGTCACGGAAATTGACGAAGCAGTTCTGGGTATAGTTTAAGTTCGGCATATATCAGAAACTGAATGTCACGGAAATTGATGAAGCAGTTCTGGGTAAGGTTTAAGTTTGGCATATATCGGAAACTAAATGTCACGGAAATTGACGAAGCAGTTCTGGGTATGGTTCAAGTTCGTCATGTATCGAAAACTGAATGTCACGGAAATGGACGAAGCAGTTCTTGGTATGGTTTAAGTTCGGCATGTATCGGAAACTGAATGTCACGGAAATTGAAGAAGCAGTTCTGGGTATGGTTCAAGTTCGACATGTATCAGAAACTGATTGTCACGGAAATTGACGAAGACGGCATGTATTGGAAACTGACTGTCACGGATATTGACGAAGACGTTCTTGTTATGGTTCGTGTTCGGCATGTACGTTGTATCGGAAACTGAATGTCACGGAAATTGACGAAGCAGTTCTTGCTATTGTTCGGGTTCGGCATGTATCAGAAACTGACTGTCACGGATATTGACGAAGACGTTCTGGGTATGGTTCGGGCTCGGCATGTATCGGAAACTGACTGTCACGGAAATTTGCACTGAGATTGACTCGAAATGACGTTTTTGTCGGTTTTCGAGTGTTGCCGGCGGGCAGATCAACCTCATAGACATGCGGTCTCGCCGTTTTTTTTCATGGACGTTAGATTAATAAGTTTTCATGATCAGGTCATAGTGAACTTGACATAAATAAATTAAGTGCAAGAGACGTTTTTCATGATTGGGTTCAACAACAACCTCATTTGTACGTGAAGCAAGTCTTTATTACATTTGTATCCTTTTTTGGACATTTATGTGACTTTCGATTATTTTTTACATTTGTCAACTTTTTGTTTTACATTTGTCACAAAATATTTTTTTTACCTAAGTAACCAACCGTATTACATTTGTGGCAGGTTATTTATTTAGGTGGCTTTTTTTTATTTTACATGTGTAACCATTTTTACATATGTGACACTTTTTACGTTTGAGGTTCCTACACACTCTACTTCTTAAATATGGGACACACGCGCACTTTTCCTGAACAAGTTGCCAAACAATGCAAACGTCCGGTGACAAGGCCTATTCGTTTCTAATCTCTTGAGGTAGCAAGCCAGGAGAATCAAATTTAGCTATTACAGATTTATATTATGTATCTGTACTATCTACGGATCTGCATGTAGGAAGCTTAAACGCAAAAACGATAGGTGAAAACTGTCATAAATGAAGGACAATGTAACTTTAAATGTGAAACTTACACAAACGTAAAAAAACACTCTTACATGTGAAAACGACCTGGGGACAAATGTTATAAAACTATACTATAAACATGAACACGTTTTTTTTCTTCAGCACACACATTTAACAGACACACACAGAGAAAATGGTTAAGATAAATGTTATCATGTTTAACGTACTCAGAAGGAATTTATCGGTTCTAGTTTCACGAACGTTAAAGGGACATCTCCTGGCGTCCCTCAAGGGCCAGTCTTGGGTCCATCATTGTTTCTTATATATATCAACGACATTGCTGACAATTTTCTTAGTATAACTCGTATTTTTGCAGATGATACATCTCTTGCAAGTACGTCTATAGGCATATCTTGAGGCATTCTTAAATTACGATCTCAATATTATATATGCTTGGTCTAAACAGTGGCTTGTCGATTTTAATCTAACTAAACTGAAGCTATTGTTTTTACTCTTAAAAGAAAAATACGACAGCCCTCGTTGATTTTTAATAATATGCCAGTTAACTATGTTGAACACCATAAACACTTGGGTTTAACGCTTAGTCATGACGGTAAATGGCACGAACATATTACCAATATTACTACGTCAGCCTCTAAACTATTAGGAATGATGCGGAAAATAAAGTTTTTAATCGATCGTAAAGCTTTAAACCAAATATATTTATCGTTTTTGAGACCAATACTTGCATATGCTACGAAAAAAACACTTTTGAAAAAGTTCAACATGAAGCAGCTAACATTGTTACTTGATTAACACGATCAACGTCTATTCGTAATTTATATACCGAAATTGGGTGGTTACCATTAGAAGACAGAAGAAAATACCAAAAAATAATAATTGCTTATAAGGTTAAAGCTGGTTATTTGCCTGAATATTTTGCAAATTTATTCCCTGACATAGTTGGCAGAGTTGCTCCTTACAACTTAAAAAAATCAAATGATTACGTATCTATTCATATGAGAACGCAGCTATTTAGTAATTCGTTCATTCCCTCGTGTATATTATTATGGAGTACAATACCTGAACACATACGAAATGCAGACTCCTTTCTGCTTTTCAAACTCTTATTACAAATCAATACTTTAATCTGCCTTGTGCTGTGTTGATTCTTTACCTGTTAGCTGATAATCGAACAATTACCACTATATCATCACCACAATTACCACTGTACGATCAACACAATTACCACCGTACGATCAAGACAATTACCACTGTTCGATCAACACAATTACCACTATACGATCAAGACAATTACCTCCGTACAACCAAGACAATTTATAACTACACGATCAAACCAATGACCACTGTACGATAAGACAATTGCCACTGTACGATCAAGTCAATTGTCACTATACGATCAAGACAATTACCACTGTATGAGCAAGACCATTACCACTGTCCGACCAAGACAATTATAACTACACGATCAAACCAATGACCACTGTATGATAAGATAATTTCTACTATACGATCAAGACATGTGCGATCAAGACAATTACCACTGTACGTGTACGATCAAGAATATTACCATTGTACGATCAAGACAATTACCACTGTACGATCAAGACAATTACCACTGTACGTGTACGATCACGACTATTACCATTGTACGATCAAGACAACTACCACTGTACGATAAGACAATTACTACTGTACGATCAAGACAATTACCACTGTACGTGTACGATCAAGACAATTACCACTGTACGATCAAGACAACTACCACTGTACGATAAGACGATTACTACTGTACAATCAAGACAATTACCACTGTACGTGTACGACCAAGACTATTACCACTGTACGATCAAGACAATAACCACTGAACGTGTACGATCAAGACTATTACCACTGTACGATCAAGACAATAACCACTGTACGATCAAGACTATTACTACTGTACGATCAAGACAATTACCACTGTACGTGTACGATCAAGACTATTACCATTGTACGATCAAGACAACTACCACTGTACGATAAGACAATTACTACTGTACGATCAAGACAATTACCACTGTACGTGTACGATCAAGACTATTACCATTGTACGATCAAGACAACTACCACTGTACGATAAGACAATTACTACTGTACGATCAAGACAATTACCACTGAACGTGTACGATCAAGACTATTACCACTGTACGATCAAGACAATTACCACTGTACGTGTACGACCAAGACTATTACCACTGTACGATCAAGACAACTACCACTGTACGATAAGACAATTACTACTGTACGATCAAGACAATAACCACTGTACGTGTACGATCAAGACAATTACCACTGTACGTGTACGATCAAGACTATTACCATTGTACGATCAAGACTATTACCACTGTACGTGTACGATCAAGACAATTACCACTGTACGTGTACGATCAAGACAATTACCACTGTACGTGTACGATCAAGACAATTACCACTGTACGTGTACGATCAAGACTATTACCACTGTACGTGTACGATCAAGACAATTACCACTGTATGTGTACGATCAAGACAATTACCACTGTACGTGTACGATCAAGACAATTACCACTGTACGTGTACGATCAAGACAATTACCACTGTACGTGTACGATCAAGACAATTACCACTGTACGTGTACGATCAAGACTATTACCATTGTACGATCAAGACAACTACCACTGTACGATAAGACAATTACTACTGTACGATCAAGACAATAACCACTGTACGTGTACGATCAAGACTATTACTATTGTACGATCAAGACAATTACCACTGTACGTGTACGATCAAGACCATTACCACTGTACGATAAGACAATTACTACTGTACGATCAAGACAATTACCACTGTACGTGTACGATCAAGACCATTACCACTGTACGATCAAGACAACTACCACTGTACGATAAGACAATTACTACTGTACGATCAAGACAATTACCACTGTACGTGTACGATCAAGACGATTACCACTGTACGATAAGACAATTACTACTGTACGATCAAGACAATTACCACTGTACGTGTACGATCAAGACGATTACCACTGTACGATAAGACAATTACTACTGTACGATCAAGACAATTACCACTGTACGTGTACGATCAAGACTATTACCACTGTAGGATCAAGACAATTACCACTGTACGTGTACGACCAAGACTATTACCACTGTACGATCAAGACAATAACCACTGAACGTGTACGATCAAGACTATTACCACTGTACGATCAAGACAATAACCACTGTACGATCAAGACTATTACTACTGTACGATCAAGACAATTACCACTGTACGTGTACGATCAAGACTATTACCATTGTACGATCAAGACAACTACCACTGTACGATAAGACAATTACTACTGTACGATCACGACAATTACCACTGAACGTGTACGATCAAGACTATTACCACTGTACGATCAAGACAATTACCACTGTACGTGTACGACCAAGACTATTACCACTGTACGATCAAGACAATAACCACTGTACGATCAAGACAATTACCACTGTACGTGTATGATCAAGACAATTACCACTGTACGTGTACGATCAAGACTATTACCATTGTACGATCAAGACAACTACCACTGTACGATAAGACAATTACTACTGTACGATCAAGACAATTACCACTGTACGTGTACGATCAAGACGATTACCACTGTACGATAAGACAATTACTACTGTACGATCAAGACAATTACCACTGTACGTGTACGATCAAGACTATTACCACTGTAGGATCAAGACAATTACCACTGTACGATAAGACAATTACTACTGTACGATCAAGACAATTACCACTGTACGTGTACGATCAAGACTATTACCACTGTACGATCAAGACAATTACTACTGTACGATCAAGACAATTACCACTGTACGTGTACGATCAAGACTATTACCACTGTACGATCAAGACAATTACTACTGTACGATCAAGGCAATAACCACTGTACGTGTACGATCAAGAATATTACCATTATACGATCAAGACTATTACCTCTGTACGATCAAGACTATTACTACTGTACAATCAAGACAATTACCACTGTACGTGTACGATCAAGAATATTACCATTGTACGATCAAGACAACTACCACTGTACGATAAGACAATTACTACTGTACGATCAAGACAATTACCAATGTACGATCAAGACAATTACCACTGTACGTGTATGATCAAGACTATTACCACTGTACGATCAAGACAATTACCACTGAATGATCAAGACTATAACTACTGTACAATCAAGACAATTACCACTGTACGTGTACGATCAAGAATATTACCATTGTACGATCAAGACAACTACCACTGTACGATAAGACAATTACTACTGTACGATCAAGACAATTACCACTGTACGTGTACGATCAAAATTATAACCACTGTACGATCAAGACAACTACCACTGTACGATCAAGACTATTACCACTGTACGATCAAGACTATTACCACTGTACGTGTACGATCAAGACAATTACCACTGTACGATCAAGACTATTACCACTGTACGATCAAGACAATTACCACTGAACGATCAAGACTATTACTACTGTACAATCAAGACAATTACCACTGTACGTGTACGATCAAGACTATTACCACTGTATGATCAAGACAATAACCACTGTACGTGTACGATCAAGAATATTACCATTATACGATCAAGACTATTACCACTGTACGATCAAGACAATTACCACTGTACGTGTACGATCAAGAATATTACCATTGTACGATCAAGACAACTACCACTGTACGATAAGACAATTACTACTGTACGATCAAGACAATTACTACTGTACGATCAAGACAATTACCACTGTACGTGTACGATCAAGACTATTACCACTGTACGATCAAGACAATTACCACTATACGATAAGACAATTACTACTGTACGATCAAGACAATTACCACTGTACGTGTACGATCAAGACTATTACCACTGTACGATCAAGACAATTACCACTGTACGTGTACGATCAAGAATATTACCACTGTACGATCAAGACAATTACCACTGTACGTGTACGATAAGACGATTACTACTGTACAATCAAGACAATTACCACTGTACGTGTACGATCAAGACTATTACCACTGTACGATCAAGACAATTACCACTGTACGTGTACGATCAAGAATATTACCATTGTACGATCAAGACAACTACCACTGTACGATAAGACAATTACTACTGTACGATCAAGACAATTACTACTGTACGATCAAGACAATTACCACTGTACGTGTACGATCAAGAATATTACCATTGTACGATAAGACAATTACTACTGTACGATCAAGACAATTATTACTGTACGATCAAGACAATTACTACTGTACGACCAAGACAATTACACTGTACGATAAAGACAATTACCACTGTACGATCAAGAATATTACACGTTACGATCAAGACATTACCACTATGCGATAAAAAGCAACCATTACCATTGTACGACCAAGACAATGACCACTATATGATCAAGACAAAAACAACTGTACGATAAGAGAATTACAACTATACTACACGATCAAGACATTACCACTTTGCGATCAAAACAATTACCACTATAGGATCAAGATAATTACCACTATACGATCAAGACAATTACCACTATACGATCAACAATTTTTACTATACGATCAATACAATTACCAGTACACGATCAAGACAATTACCACTATGCGATCAAGACAATTACAACTATACGATCTAGACATTTACCAATATACGATCAAGATAATTACCACCGTACCACCAAGACATAACTACACAATTAAACCAATGACCACTGTACGATAAGACAATTACCACTATACGATCAAGTCAATTACCACTATACGGTCAAGACAATTACCAGTGTACGATCAATACAATTACTACTATACGATCAAGACAATTACCGCTGTACAACCAAGACAATTACTACTATACGATCAAGACAATTATAACTGTACGACCAAGACAATTACTACTATACGATCAATACAATTTCCACTGTACGATCAAGGCAATTACCACTGTACGATCAAGACAATCACCACTATACGAGCAAGACAATTACCACTATACGATCTAGACAATTACCACTGTACGATCAAGACGAATACTACTATACGACCAAGACAATTACCGTTATACGATCAAAACAATTACCAATGTACGACCAAGACAATGACTACTATACGATCAAGGAAAATATATCAAGTCCCACAGTGACCGTTGGAGGTGGAGATTAACAGATTGCCATGTGTCCCTTTAAAATTGGGTTTGCACAATCAACAGGAAGATGGTATAAAATGAAATGGTGCGATCTGATATTTTACCGACTCTTGTTGCATCCACAGATACCGGTTTAAAAAAAAAAAAGTCTTATATTCTATTAAATACTGAAGGTCAGCATCGAGCAAATCCCAAAATATAGGCATGCATCTCAAAACAACAGCTGCAGTGTTAGTTTTTGAAGTCCCACAGATCTGGCATATGCTGCAATCAACTCCGGAATAAATTATCTTTCCAATAACATACACTTTCATATGTCAACACAACATAAGAAAAGCTCTGGTGCTCGAAAAACACAGAAAACGTACCTGTTTTTAAAAATCGACTCTAAGCCAGTCCGTATTATTCGCCTATATAGACCCTGGTTGACCGCCGTTTAGCCTTTGTAGAAGCTCCCGCGGACACAACAACTCATCGACACTATTCCTTACGCACAATTTGTCTTTATCCGTGCAATAAATAATGTCCAAGTACCTTTCCGACGATCACAAGTACACGTTTACAACGTTTTCAAAAATCTCCGTATCCGACGACGCCATTTGTATTGAGAATGCCGGAAGTTGATAGCAAAGCCGCAGAAATATTTGTTAAATTATCTCATTGGATAAAATAAATTTGATTTAAATATTGAACCAATGAAGTGGGAGCGATTTGAAAATGTAATGACGTCATGGTTTAATATCAACTTCCGGCATTCTCAATGCAAATGGATACTGAGATTTTTGAAAACGTTGTAAACGTGTACTTGTGATCGTGGAAAGGTACTTGGACATTATTTATTGCACGGATAAAGACAAATTGTGCGTACGGAATAGTGTCGATGAGTTGTTGTGTCCGCGGGAGCTTCTAAAAAGGCTAAACGGCGGTCAACCAGGGTCTATATAGGCGAATAATACGGACTGGCTTAGAGTCGATTTTTAAAAACAGGTACGTTTTCTGTGTTTTTCGAGCACCAGAGCTTTTCTTATGTGGTGTGGACATATGAAAGTGTATGTTATTGGAAAGATAATTTATTCCGGAGTTGATTGCAGCATATGCCAGCTCTGTGGGACTTCAAAAACTAGCACTGCAGCTGTTGTTTTGAGATGCATGCCTATATTTTGGGATTTGCTCGATGCTGACCTTCAGTATTTAATAGAATATAAGACTTTTTTTTTCTTTTTTTTAAACCGGTATCTGTGGTTGCATCTATTATGATCGTATAATACTTAACTCCAATAGTGTATCGCGATACATTTGATGTACAGGTAGCGAGACAGGTAAAACTCCAGGGCCCGTATTCATAAAGCTTCTTAAAGGGATACTGTCCGTAAGTAAGCAGATATTGAGCATAACCAAATAACCGTCTGACTTTTATTCAGTGAAATGTATACATGAAAACATGAGCATAGCCCCTAAGAAGTCTGTAGTAATACATTCGTGAGTTTGAACAATTTTTTTTTATTATTATTTGTAAATAAAGTGGGACCCACAATATTTACCTTTTCACTTGACTTCCATTAGCGCATTACGTCTTCACCATAGCATGTATTGCGTAATATGTATAGCCCGCTTAGCTCAGTCGGAAGCGATGTGGACAAATTCACGCTCACATTCATTGTTACCGCTAGTGTACTTTTAGTTTGGGCTGAGAGGTCAAACGCCCGAAACGGTTTTCCTTTTTTTATACCGTGATTGAATTCCGTCAAACAATCTTACTTTTTATTAGTAAATATTCAATAATGTTTAGTTTGTAATGTTTGCGAATATAATTAGTGTGTGTTTTATAAGCTAAAAGTTACGGACATTGTCCCTTTAAGATATTTCTCAACTTCAACTAAAGATTGACAAATTCCACTAGGTAAGATTTATTCTTATCTTAAATCAAATTTGTATTCATAAAGCATCTTAGTTGAAATCCTAGCTAATAAATATCTTAAGATGTTCTTATTGTTTAAGTTTATTTTTCGTTTCTTAAGTTTGTGTCCAGGCTAATTTGGAATTCCCCATCTTCATTTAGAAACCGGAACAGCTCTTTAGCTTAGGATTTCCCCACAACTATGCAATATACATATTGGAGTGAAGCATCCTTAAAGTTGCTTCTTGTTCATGTTTATGGTGTTTCCCATCTTTGATAGTACATACATTTTTAAATCAATACATATTAGCCAACTTGTTACTTGATTACATTAAGTTGACTGTGTTTGTTGTCTTTTTTCTTAAAGGGAGGAGATCTCGAATCATTTGGGTTTCCATACAAATACGATTAAAATCGTCATAATTTGTTTCAGTTTCATGTCCAATGTGCATAACATTAAGCACTAAACTAGGCCCCATGCACAATGCAATTTAAGTACTGTTAATGCCAAAGCGTGGTCTGGAAAACTGAACGACTCGGCTAGTTTCGTGTGTAAATCATTAATATTAATTCATAATTATGATACTTTAAGTTTCCACAATTGTGTTGTGTTGTGTGCGGCATACACTCTATTTGAATTATAGGTACAACAGTTAGCAATATAAACTCAATTTAAAATTAATAGTTTTGATTTAGCAACAACAACTAGCCGAGTCTTAGACATTTCCAGAGAAAACATTTTCATAAACAATAGTAACATGCGGCCTAGTGTAATGCATTTGCTGTACACTCTTCATATGAAATTGATGCACACTATGAGGGTTTTCACGACACCAATCACTCCCTCAGATCTCCTCCAGTCCCTTTATACATAAACTTCCATTTCTTAAAATTATCTAAACATAGTATTGATACATGTAGTAAAATTGTTTTAAGAATATTAAAATAAATGTATTCTATTTCACCATACTTCGTGCAAAATTTTACATTTCGACGAGCCGCATGACAAGATTAAGAATGTTGAGAAATGACTATAATATAATTTATTAGTTTCATGCCGCTAATCGTCGCTTTTAATTGTCTCTGGAGCCAATATAATGTTAAGCAATTTTTCAATATAACTAGTGTAGGAACATATTATACATGTATTTTAAGCTACTCAATTATACAATTATTATTTCTCTATTCATTAAATGCTCTAACATTTGTATGTTTAAAGTGAGACGTGGCAATCTTGCCTTTTTTAAAGCTCGCGACGTCCTATTAGTTTGTTTGACATAACTTGTAGTTTTGCCATTATAATAGCTTAAAAAAAGAAAATTGATTTTACACGTTACTAACTGATGCCTTTATTTCACTGATATAACATGTTAATGTTAAACATTTAACAGAGCAACGAAGGGAAAATGAAAACTCAACATGTTATTTAAAATTATATGCACGCAGGTTTAACGTCAAAATAATATTAGATTAATAAATCGAGATGCTACATTTAATGTTTGATACACGCTTTGAAGGCAGTGTTATAGCAATGGAAAACATCTTTAAATACTGTTCAAGGCTTTCTCCTAAAAAATACAATAAAAGATTGCGTTTATTCATCTCGGCTTTTTTTTAAATGTCATCTAGTAATTCATTTTTCTTGGAGAGAGAGAGAGAGAGAGAGAGAGAGAGATGACACATCCGTTCATGTGAGGACACATATAAGTCAAAATCCTGCCATGTGAAGACACACATGACCATTTGTGTCCTTGCATCTACTATCGTAGATTTGAAGATTGAGACATGTGTTGTGAGGACACAAAACAGAGAGACATGGAAGGACATATGAGACAATGACCTCATATAGTATATGTGTTAGGACCTAATTTCCTTACTATTTGTCCCCATTTAAAACTTATTTGTCTGTTTTTCTCTCTTTCATGTGAAAAGCAGAAACTTTCTGTAACTGAAGATGGGAAATAAACATGATTTAAAAAATAATAGCAAGTTATTAAATAATATTAATATAAAAATGTGAAATAAAGACAGTTAAGTATAGGCCTAACCCCATTATATGGAAACACCCACACATATTTAACAACATGAATCTTGTAGAAATAAAGACATTGTACAAAAACTATCAATATGACCATGACTCACCTCAATACGGACTTGATACTCAACCCGGACACAGTTTCTGCTTGATATATTATTGTACCAAATTTAATTAAATTATACCGATCCATTTCATGGAGTATTACCAAACTACGTGATGCCTATCTCGTAGTTGAGTGCGTACCTCTTTTAAATCGTTTTCAAATACAAATTTAACATGCCTAAATAGTTTGACTCAAATTGGTTAAGCTAAACGTTTGATATTGTTTATAACCCACTGATAAAACTATGGCGTTGTTGAAGACGTTTGCAAAGCAATTATTTAAATAGTAAACAACGCGATCATTTCAAATTGCACCAAATAAAAAAGACGTGCCTAAAACGGTACTCGAACCCACGGTATTTCGATTACCATGCCAGTGCGCTACCACAGGCCTAGAAAACACACGGTTAATTTCACAATGGATTTTTCACGATCTATGCTTACCTGTACTTGGTTACATAAAACAATTTATTAAATCGTTAAGACAGGTTAGGAGATGTCTTTAACTTGTGATGGAATTTTAACACAACTTAAGTCGAAATTTAAGATAACATGTTTTATGAATAACGTTTAAACTTAAGATGTTCCTTAAGTAGAGGTTCTAGAAAATAACCTCATTTGAAGGTATATTTGGTTTAAACATATTTTATTTCACAAGCTTTTTACAACATAATATTTGTACACAATAGAAGAAAAAGGATTAGAACGAAAGTAAGATACTTATGATGTTCTTCTCCTAGGTATGATATTAATTGTACACAGTTGATGGCATAGTAAACAGCAATAATTAGATATTTTCACAATATACATTCTGGAAGTATGAGAACTTAAATTACTTAAGTGTAAGTTGTTTGTGTATACATATTCTAGAATAATGCTTAGATATAATTGAAATAATAAAAAGTAACAAAAAGGAAAAAATAGAAAGTAACTTGAAAAATACGAAATTCAAACAGACAAAAAATTAAATGAATAGATTATGCAAATACACTTAATTGTTATTAATATTTATTTATAAATCTCCAGTGTAAATCAATTTTTTGAAAATAATTAGGGAATTTGGGGCGACACAGGGAAAGGGGGTGTAGTTGATTTGGGAATTCAACAAAAGAACAAATCGATCTACTAGTTAAAACGTTTTGAGTTTTTAATATAATTGTGTACCGCACCGAATATAAGAATATTTGTATCGTACGATACATTTTGATCTCCAAATAGAAGTGTTTTCAGTGTAATATTTGGTAGACGGGGTAATGAATTTACCAATACATTTCTAATATCAGTATATTTATTGCACTTAAAGAAGAAGTGGTCACCGTTTTCAACACATCCGCATGTACAAATAGGCGATTCTACCATGTTTTTGGAAAACAGATCATTGTTAAGGGAACTGCAATTTAGACGCAGTCTAGTATGCAATATCTGTATGTTTCTTTCTCCGAAGGTATATTTAAGTTGAGAAATATATTGAGAAGCTTTATGAATACGGGCCCAGGCCTCTGTCGACTATTAAAAGGTGCGGAGACCAAGCGAAAACCAGACTAAATGTCCATGACCGAATTTACTTTGAAAGAAAACATAGAAATAAAAAGTCAGTCATTTTAAATGGTATTCTACGAAAACAAGTATTTTTAGCACAGTATAAGGATAATCTCATTTTCATAATGACACACATTTTGGACACATCTTTTAAATACATATATGTTAATACCGATGTACGGTTATGGTAGACAAGGTCTTAGCTTGCAGTTTGTTTATGTTTATGGGGAGTTAAAATTTAGTCTTTTTTGAAATAGGCTTTGTATATTTTCATCGCCTTATTCCTCATCCAATGTTAAATCTTGCGAAAAAATCTTCAAAATAATGATTTCCAATCAGCTTAAAGTAGTCAGCCTTTGGTTGTAAATTTTGTATCTGAACACTCCAGTCTATTTCAACGATTTTCACGTACTGTCCAAGTAATGGTCTAACGACCACGGATGGGGAAAAAACAAGTCGTGCACCAAACAATCCGGCAAAGATTCACTTATATGATATTTAATATGATATTTCGGTGACAAACAAAGAACTCTTGTATGGTTGCTTCACATGTCATTAGGGTAGTATCAATGGTTACGCAAAGCACATACGTTGCACAATTACGGATTACTCTATACGTAGGTTTTACCTTTTTTCGCGATGGCTTACGGTTACGTATTATTGTCATTTTAATAATAGAGCTTCGCTCACCCAGGGGCTAGAGGGCATGCTAGTACATATACTGAAAGGAAAAAGAAACGCAGGGTGCGTATTTCCGCTATATATTGCATATACTGCACATTTAATTCCATATATATTCCAAGGAAGTCCCAAGTTGTTTTGTAAAAAAAAAAGTGCAGTTAGTTAGAGAAAGGACACAACTGTGATGTTGTAGACGTTTTAATCACAGTACACGTTGTAACAAGAAATTCATAAATGCTGAAGTTCCTCTTTGAAAAATTGAGCCAGTTCAGTATTTTATTTAATGTTAAGTGATTGCAACATTTAAAGCCTAAGTTTGCTCAAATGCGCATTCTGACGATAATGAAAATTTAAAGGGGTAACCATTGGTGTGTTCAGTGCCGTTTAAACCTTCTTTCTAAAAGGACAGGCCTAATGTCGCCCTGTACCATTCGATTAGTAGTAGCATATTAAACATACAATATATAGCGGAAATACGCACCCTGCATTTCTTTTTCCTTTCAGTATACATAAAGAAACCGCTGGTAAAACCCTAATGACATGTGATACATCCATACAATCGCCGTTTTATGTCCCCTGAAACATTATATTTTCTGATGGTTTATGCAAATATTTGTCGGGTTATATGAGTCCGAAACCAAAGTTTGGCGACCGCTGTCTTTTCATCAAACCCTGTAGTTCTTATTTTAAGATCTGGTCCGAGAGGAACGTTGCTACGTGATTAACGCACAGCTCTATACTATCACAGCTGAGCTTGTGGTAATAGCAACAGTGCTTTTCCTCCATTGTCAGCAGATCAATTGAAATATATATTGCAAAACTATTTTTTGTGTTTCTTTAAAATCATTCACTTAGTATTAAGTGCTATCAAACTAGTCCGTTTATTTGTTGTAAGAATGAAATGGGCAATGATATGGTGCTGATGATGGGGTGCTGGGATTTTCCTTCGATCTCGCCGGTCAATGTTAGAGATAGATTATTTTTTTGCCGAAGGCTCGACTCGGATTTTTTTTCATATATTTGTTTTGGTTATGCGACTAAAGCCAGAGGGCTGAGTCAGATTTTTTTTCCAGCTAGACAGTAATCAGATTTTTTTCTTCAGGAATTCAAGCGCCGTATTTTTTTTTCAGCATTAATCCCAGCGCCCCCACACCACCCCACCCCTCTACCCCACCCCATCCCACTCACAGAAGATAAAATGTTCGATGCCTTAAATATTGATAGAAATACACTGTATTTTAATTATATAAACAACTGTTTGTAATAATATCCCCATTTAAATTAATATTAATGATTTAGCAATTCAGCGACCTTAGCTTTGCTGTGTGACGTAGGGGTTATAAACATGACACCCGCATACAATAAATTCAGCCTAGGACAAACAGAATGTACTAATGCGAAAAGAATAATTTACGATCTGTGATATTGGGTGTTTGCGGGGCTGTCTCGCCAAATCTAGTGTAGACCACAGTTCGTAATACAATGGTAATACATAAAAATATTATTAGAGATATAATAGACGTTTTCAGCAATAGTATTTAACATTGAATTTACACACACAAAAAAAGGAAAAACGTTCTCAATCGATACAAAATTTCATTTCATTTCCGTTTTACAATTATATTCACGACTAAATCTAACTATACATTTTGTAATGAAATATAACTTTACATCTGCTTAGATAGTTAACAACTGTTTGTACATGACGAGTTAGCTAGACATGTTATCATGAAGGCAATGTAATAGCAACAGGGCACACCTTTGAACACTTGTAAGCGTCTATCTTTGTGTTCAAACATGAACAAGTTTATAACCTGATTTTGACTTCAGTTTTAATTCATAATCGTTTTTATAAATGCATTAAAACATTTAAAACCGCGGTGGTGGCTAAGTTATAGAGTGTCTGCCTCACATACGGGAGGTTGTGGATTTAATTCCCGTCAGGGCCATACTAAAGACTTCATACAAATGACACGAGTAGCTTTCTTACTTGACGTTTAAATTTCCTGGTAGTTCTAGGACTGTTTGGCCCGGTATCAGTATGATGTGTCTGTGTGGTTGGCCCGATATCAGTATGATGTGACTGTGTGGCTGGCCCTGTGCCAGTATGAGGTGACTGTGTGGTTTGCCCGGTATCAGTGTGACGTGACTGTGTGGCTGGCCCTGTGTCAGTATGATGTGACTGTGTGTATGGCCCGGTGTCAGTATGATGTGACTGTGTGGTTGGCCTGGTGTCAGTATGATGTGACTGTGTGGCTGACCCTGTGTCAGTATGATGTGACTGTGTGGTTGGCCCGGTATCAGTATGATGTGACTGTCTGGCTGGCCCTGTGCCAGTATGATGTGACTGTGTGGTTGGCCCGGTATCAGTGTGATGTGACTGTGTGGCTGGCCCTGTGTCAGTATGATATGACTGTGTGTATGGCCCGGTGTCAGTATGATGTGACTGTGTGGTTGGCCTGGTGTCAGTATGATGTGACTGTGTGGCTGGCCCTGTGTCAGTAGGAGGTGACTGTGTTGTTGGCCCGGTGTCAGTATGATGTGACTGTGTGGTTGGCCCGATGTAAGTATGATGTGACTGTGTGGGTTGTCATGCTATGTGTTGACTCATCTGTAGTCCAATCTTACGTGTAACACTATAAAGGTTTCATTGCTACAAGTAGAGACAATATATCATAACAAATGTTGTTGAACTCGACATACATACCTATATTATATAAATAATACATTTAAAGAGACACATTGCACTTGATCTATATATGGAGGTCTTACATGAACAGTGATGTAATTATGAACTAGTGTGAGTTTTCTCTTTGACGTTGCTTGTAGATATATTGAAAAAAAAAAAAGAAGGAATTTCTGTTTTACAAGGAACGTTACATGTTCCTGTGTTTAACGCAGTTATTGTTTGTGTTGTACATAATAATCAACTATTACTGTAAAACAGACTTGTATTTTAAACTTGTTTAAAAATTTGCAAGTATTCAAATGTAGAAAAAACAGCAACATTACAACCGCGAGGACTTGTTTTAAGTATCGAGTCCCTGAGACCGTATAGGTTACACTGTAATACACGTTTGAGGTATTTGACAGCCTTTACAAGTAAACAAGTCGCCCACACAGAGTTAACTTAGTTACTTTAGGACGAATTATACGATGTTTATTTAACTCTTCATGGCCATGACATCGACATTTTAATTTCCTTGTCACACTGGGGACAAAGAGATAATGCATGCCAAGTTTCAAGTTTGTGGGAAAACAAGGATGGGATTTTTGAGCTAACCTTCAAATGTATGTTACATGGGTTACCTTTATATTATGTTTGTCGTACGATTAGAAATAAATTGTATCTACGTCAAATTAAACTTTTATTTATTATACACCACTTACGAATAAGGCTATACATAAGTTGCACGAATTTGTTTCCCTGTCGATGTGAACATATACGTTTTTCTTGCATACCGGACAAGGATATCCGCCATTTTACCGGGGCTAGATTATAAGAATCTTTCATGGGTATCCGGTGAAGATAGGGAATTCCAACCCGAGGTATAAGTGTTTTTATCGGAACCGAGGCTCTGCCGAGGTTCCGATTAAAACACTTATACCGAGGGTTGGAATTCCCTATCTGAACCGAATACCCATGATAGATTCTTTTTCTTGCATATCATTGCATATCAGAGACATGCTGTGCGTTGACGCCGCCAGCTACTAACGTTTTGCATGTTTTCCTGCATACCGGATGTTGGCGCGCGTGAATTTTATCTCGACCCCAGGGTGAGATGGAAATATCTAGCCCCGGTGAAATGACGGATATCCTTGTCCGGTATGCAAGAAATATTCCATCTCACCCTGGGGTCGAGATAAAATTCACGCGCGCCAACATCCGGCATGCAGGAAAACATGCAAAACGTTAGTAGCTGGCGGCGTGGACGCACAACATGTCTCTGATATGCAAGAAAAATAATCGATCATGGGTACTCGGTTCAGATAGGGAATTCCAACCCTCGGTATAAGTGTTTTTATCGGAACCTCGGCAAAGCCTCGGTTCCGATAAAACACTTATACCTCAAAGCCTCGGTTCCGATAAAAACACTTATACCTCGGGTTGGAATTCCCTATCTTCACCGGATACCCATGAAAGATTCTTATAATATTAATCGGGCTACACATGTATATTGACACAATAACCTCGATCACGCAGATTACAGCGTTAGAGTGGTTTTGATGAGGTAACAGGACCCCATTATCGTCTACAATGCTGATACTGGGAATCGAACCTATTTGTGAGATGCGAGCGTGCTACCGACTACTACCGTGTGCGCTACTGTTACCTGTAATTATTATATCTGTAAAATAAGTAGGCCCTAGAACAGCTTTTGAGTTTATGAACTTATTTGAAAAAAAAGAGTCGGGTGTCAAGCAAAATGGATGCATGTTGAATTCGGTGTTCGTTCTTTCGTTCGTTCCTTCGTTTGTTCGTTCCTCACTCCGTCCATCCCTTCTTACTCCTTCCTTCCTTCCTTCCTTCCTTCCTTCCTTCCTTCCTTCCTTCCTTCCTTCCTTCTCTCCCTCTAGATCTCCCATCTTTAACAATGTGATACACATGTGTTTAATAAAACCCCTTATCGAACTACATAGAATATAGGTGGTGGTTGGAGCGTAAACCAGGTGCAGTTCATATAACTGAAAGAAGATATTTAAGGTTTATCTCTTAAAATAATTTACGAAAATAATCTTCAAAATTCACAACCCCTGAAAATAGGTATTTATGTATCACTGTTTATGCATAACACTAAACATAATGATAACACACCGCATATCAGATTACTACGGAATCCTGTTAGTGCCATCAACCTTTCGACCTGATGTTCACTCGAAAAGTGGAATTTTAACAAGAAGTTTCGAAATTTAGTATAAAACTTCGAAACTTCGTACTAAATTTCCACTTTTCGCCCTGAAGATTTCACACGACAACTAGAAAGCTTCAAAACTTCATGTTAAATTTCCACTTTTCGAGTGAACATCGGGCACTGACATGATTCCGTAGATTACATATACTGCACTGGTGTACGTAATATAATAACGTTTGAAGGCAATACGGCTGAAACGTGGCACATCTGTACACTATATGTTACAATACAATACAATATGATACAATACACCACAATACAATACAATACAAATATTTTATTTCAGTCTCACCTCTTATAACATACAGTTACAAATAACAGTATTACAAAGTATACATACTATTTATAAAAGCAATCAAAGTGACTCTACATAGAGCTATGAGAGACTATTAAGGTTCCATGTTCACCGTCATAATTACGCATACAGTCTTATTGATGGCTCAAATTTGTGTACTATTGACATTCTACACATTGTGTTCTGCTCAATCCGGGTCTAGAGGGCGTGAACGGCAGCAAGTACATGTCACTACCGTTCATGAACAGTCTCAATCAAACCGAGACTGCAATATTTTATGTATTTATTGTGTTCGGCGATTTCCAAATTTCTCCTTTCAGTCCCTTTTTATACTAGACATATTTTTAACACTTATGGCAAAAGTAAACAAACTGCTGAGCAGGTAAAGTTGCATTTGCTAAACACAACTATCTAAAACACGTTTATATGGATACATATGTAAAGTAGGTATCAAACTCGAACAGGAAATGTAGCATTCACATAACACAGAAAACCGAAAACACGTATTCAAAATAAACAACAATTACAAGGAAATATAGAGCTATCACCAAAGGTGATGAGTACCCCCGCTTAAATTCTTAGTCAAACAATGGGCCATAATTCTGAAATAAATAAGGCAATCAGCATTGGGCGATGTAAGGGGACGTAAGGTCATAATATGTTAGGAGTATGTGAACTTTGGGAACAACCCATTCAAAACTGTTTGAGAAATGTGTTACGGACAACGTGATTCCTATATAGCTCCACTTCACTTTGTGAAAGCGTGAGTATAAATAGAAGCATGCGATGCCACAAACACAAAATAAATGATCAAAGGATTACCACCTTTAAACGGTCAACGACAAAAAGGCCGCTACGGTTTAAAACAGGTTATTTGGAGCCGCCAAAACTTTTTCTTACTCATGTGTCATCTCAATAAAACTGGACATTATAAATCAATCTCTCCCAGAGGCCACTACATTGACCTCTGTCAACGTCTAAGAAAGTAGTCTGCGATCACATGATAATTTGTCACATGACCATGACCATAGCTAAAATATAAAAATAGCAACACAACTTCCAACACCGTGACACCACCAACTATCGACTGTTGATTGACATGTAAACAATCGAAAGAAACACGACTTATTATCTACATTTTGATAAATGGTATAGGTTAGTACTTTAATTTAAGTAGGTTGTTAAGATTAGGTGATATTGGAAAGTGCTGGTAAGCAAATCGCTGTACTGTTACGCTATGGGGACGATTTGGTGGTGCCTATTTTAAAGTTTTGACGGCGCAGTGATATGCCAATGTGCAAACCTTTATTCTACCGCAATATAATCCTGAGCATAATTTTCATATGAAGTTAATTCAGAAAAATAATGTCATCAAGAAATTTTACATTTCCACCGTTTTTCATAGTTTGCCAAGATTCTTGGAATTTTTTTGAGACGTTGACAGAGAAGCATTTGTATGCAAGGAACGACAACTCTGGGTAGAGATTGATTATAAAAAAGGAAATCCCCCCTCCCCCTCCCCCCTCCCCCCCCCCAACAATATAGGCAGTATTAATAGGCAATATAAGTAAAACACAAACATGATAATTAAAATATCCCAAGAGGCCCAGTGGCCTCAAAGCAATCACTGAGTGCAAGGATTTGCACGGCACGGAAACACTTTTTTAATAGGCAGTATTCCTGCTATTCAATTCAATATTCAATTTCCTGCTATCAGGGATATAAGCAGCAGAATATTATAATGTAACACATAATCCATGTTGTGGGGCCATTTTCGATACCAAATTCTCTTGAAAAGAAGATTTTTCTAAGATTTTGAGCTTTTATGGTAATTGCGGCCTTTTCAGATGTTGCTTTGACCTAATTTTAATAAACTTAAAAAAGCATTCACCTAATGATCATCCACGTGAAGTTTGGTCAAAATGAACCACGCCGTTTTTGAGAAGAAGATTTTTTGTAAAGTTTTCCTATATAAACTGTGACCCGCGGATTGGTTACAGATTTGACCCCAGGGTCACCATTTGAACAAACTGTGTAGAGGCCCATATGAGAGCTCCGCGCCTTCTAGTTTCAGAGAAGAAGATTTTTTAAATTGTCCCTATATAAATCTATGTAAAACATGCCAAATCTCTATATACAAACTTCGGACCTCGAGGCGCGGCTATATTTGAACCCGTGGACTTCATGGAAATAACTAGATAGTACAGTTGTTTACGATCATTAATAAAGAAGAACTGTTGAAATCTGTATAGTGGTTCTTCAGAAGAAGATTTCTTAAGGTGTTGAACCGTTATGATAATGGCAACCATCTTGGATGTTGCGTTACGGACGATGGACGGACAATGAAAGAAGAGTGATCCCAAAACAAAATAAAAAAATTAAGTTTACCTCTAGCGGGATTTGAACGCACGGCCATATGTTCCCGGTGTACAAGATGTAATTTAAACACTTTTCTACGACGGCTATCTTGGATGTGAGTTGACATAATTTTAACAAGTTTGAAAACCATTCACTTAAGGATCATCTATGTGAAGTTTGGTCAAAATTGACAAAGCGGTTTCTGAGACGATGCTTTTTTAAAGATTGTCCTATATAAATCTATGTAAGACTGTGACCCCCGGGTATTGGGACAGATATGAACTCAGGGTCACCATTGAACAAACTTCGTTGAGGATCATAAGCTGATATTATGTCACAGGGCTAGAAAAGTGTGCAGACAGACCGGGGCTCGAACCCGGGACCGTCGGACTACCGTTCCGATGCTTTACCGACTGAGCTAACCGGCCAGACAATGCAACATCAATCTACCTGTTAGATATCCATAAACCGTGACAATTACATGGAATATATGAGAGCCCTGTGTCTTGAGGTTTCACAGAAGAAGATGTTTTAAGTTTTCCATATGTAAGTCTGTGTAAAACTACGTATAAAGGTCGAACAGGAAATGCAGCTTTCACAGAACACAGTAAATCCAAAAACACGCAAAATGACAAACATGAAAGGCAATGTGAAACATAAAACATCTCTATATACACATTTTGGATCCCCGGGGTGCGGCTCTCTTTGAACCTGAGAACGTCATTTTATGGTAATGGCAGCCATCTTTGGACGTTGACCTAATTGTAACAAACTGAAAACCATTAACATAAGGATCATCCGTGTGAGGTTTGGTCAAAGTAGACCTAGCGTATTCTTAGAAGTAGTTTGAAGCTGTTGCTAACGATGGACGAATGGTCCCAATATATCACAGTGAGCATTCGGCTCAGGCGGTCTAAAATCAAACGCGTTGAAAACCATACAAAAAAAGAAGAATGCAACACCACAAATACCGCCTTGTAACAGTATGTCGTAAAAAACACTTTAGAGTTAGACTAGGTTCTTGGTTGCGTCACACGTCACTCTTACCATATTGACCTCCCCGTTTCCCCGTTAAACAATACAGTGAAGATATGTAGATAAAGATATTGTAATGAAAATGCCATTGCAAGTTATACTTGAGCTGACTGAACTGTAAAAGTTGCAGGATTACTTCCTTTGTTTCGGAAGACGCCATTTACATTGAGTATAAAAGGGCGTCAGCAATTAAATTCAATTCCATACTCTATTGTACATTTATCTTTAGGACGGCCTATTGATTTTATGGCGGGAGGACTATAAATCCTAGAACTGCGCGCGCACACCCAGATCTAGTCAGTTGTCAGGGGACGTTGGTATGAACATCTGGAAGCTTGTTGAATGGGATGGCTGGCTATTGGGTAGTGCTGGGACTTTGGCCGAAGTCATTGATAATGAGAGACTCTCAGAGTTGCAGTGTATACTCAGAGTTGCTGAGTCTTCTAAAACCAATGCAGCGTACCGGGTCGTGTCCGATGTTATAGCGTCTGAAGATGATGTTTCATACGTTAAAGAGATTAGTATAGGGTAGTTCTGGGACTTTGGTCAAGCTAATGGTAAAGAGGGACTCAATCATCAAACAAGAAGCTTTAGGAAAATTGGTCAGTGAAACATTTATATTTATTAGAATATACAATTGTAAATATTAAGCGAAGACGGTACACGTTACAATACCTCCACAATGCTAGATCATTTAACATATTAAACAGCATTGATCGGCATTATTAGTAAATCACAAAGATGATCATGTATGTATCAAGTACTCAATGACTTTGCAGACGGTACACGTTACAATACCTCCACAATGCTGGATCATTTAACATATTAAACAGCATTAATAGGCATTATTAGTAAATCACAAAGATGATCATGTATGTATCAAGTACTCAATGACTTGCAGACGGTACACGGTACAATACCTCCACAATGCTGGATCATTTAGCATATTAAACAGCATTAATAGGCATTATTAGTAAATCACAAAGATGATCATGTATGTATCAAGTACTCAATGACTTGCAGACGGTACACGGTACAATACCTCCACAATGCTGGATCATTTAGCATATTAAACAGCATTAATAGGCATTATTAGTAAATCACAAAGATGATCATGTATGTATCAAGTACTCAATGACTTGCAGACGGTACACGGTACAATACCTCCACAATGCTGGATCATTTAGCATATTAAACAGCATTAATAGGCATTATTAGAAAATCACAAAGATGATCATGTATGTATCAAGTACTCAATGACTTGGCAGACGGTACACGTTACAATACCTCCACAATGCTAGATCATTTAACATATTAAACAGCATTAATAGGCATTATTAGTAAATCACAAAGATGATCATGTATGTATCAAGTACTCAATGACTTGCAGACGGTACACGGTACAATACCTCCACAATGCTGGATCATTTAGCATATTAAACAGCATTAATAGGCATTATTAGTAAATCACAAAGATGATCATGTATGTATCAAGTACTCAATGACTTGCAGACGGTACACGGTACAATACCTCCACAATGCTGGATCATTTAGCATATTAAACAGCATTAATAGGCATTATTAGTAAATCACAAAGATATTCATGTATTTATCAAGTACTCAATGACATGGCAAACGCTACACGAAAATAAACCGTTAAAGGCACCACAAGACAATATTGTAGAATCACTTTAAATGATATTATCCTTTTCGTGATTTATGTAGATTATAGGGTCCACACTATGTTATCGCAAAATTAAACATGAAAGCATGCAATGCGCTGCAAAATGATAGGGCCATAACTTCTTTTGAAAAAATGTAATAAAGAATGTATGATAAGTGAGCATAACCAAAGGTATTACAAATTGTGTAAATCACATTGCCAAAGAAGTCTGACAGTCCTTTTCGCAGAAGAATTACATTACTTTTATATTGCAAAAGTCAATCAGGGTTACGATAATACTAGTTTGAAAAAAGTGTGTCGACGTTTATGGTAACGATAACCTTGACGGAGTAGCGTAACATAGTTAATGAAGTAACGGTAACGATAACCCTGACGGAGTAGCGTAACATAGTTAATGAAGACTCCGAATTACTTTTTGAAATCGGTTGAAAAATAAAACTGTCATCAGACGTTGGGTTTGATAGGGTCATTAAATAAAAACTTCTGCTACATCAAACTATATATATATATAATCGGAAATGGGACTGTAGGCGATCTGAAAGAGTATTGTTTCAATACAAATAAAGAAAACTCTCAATGTATGCTTCATTTTCTTATGACGTAATGTACATTAAGCTGCATGTTACCTATGGTTTATTATTTACAAACATTGATGATCTGGCGTAATGCTTTACATTAAGCTGCATATTACCTATGGTTTATTATTTACAAACATTGATAATCTGGACATCTCGACGATTCACACTGTTTTGTTGCTAAATCATAATGTTAGTTTAAAAGGGGTTATTTTGCTAACAGTTTTATACATATATAATTCCAATAAAACTGTAACGCAGAATAAAGGTCGCCCAGAGATTATAACATGGCTGGGATATCTATTTACACTGTCCCGTTTATTGGGATGACAAAAGGGTAAGAGTGAGGTTTGGTGCACCCTAGAATCTGGTTTAAAACCCCAACGGCACGTTTAGCCACTGACCGTTCCGTGGCAAGGCGGTAACCCTATTGACAACCCTTTTTGTGTTTGTGGTGTCTTATCTTGCCTTTTATTCATCTTTAAAGTTGTTCTTTGTTTCTGTGTGTGTTTCTGAATGTCGTCCTTGAATGCTACTTTTCCTTTTCGATTTTCGTATCTACTTTGTGACTTTAAAGTAGAATATCGCTTAAGCCGGTGTTAGGGTTAGGAGGCGTGAGAGGAGTTGCACTTTACATTATCTCTCATAAAGAGACTCAATAAAACCCGAGTCTGCTACTTTTATTTCCTGTTTGTGTTTGTTGCTTCCAAGGAATCCCCTTATTAGTATTTATTGACATTCACACTAGCGTTTGTTTAGTCCTGTGTGGCGGCCGTCAATAGTTGCCCCGACTACACATCAGTAGTGCTATTATTTACTGGTCTCTTCGGATCATCAGGCCCTGCCTTAGTGATTTTAAAGTAGAATATCGCTTAAGCCGATGCTAGGAGGCGTGACAGGAGTTGCACTTTTACATTACCTCTCATGAACAGACTCAATAAAATCGAGTCTGCTACTGTTACCTCTTGTTTGTGTTTGCTGCTTCCAAGGGATGCCTTATTGAGTATTTAGTTTATTCGAATCTGGATTGACGCCTATTCGCCTCCAGTCCCTTTAATATGTTTGATAAACGTAAATTAAGCCACTTTAAACGTTGTGTAGTAAAACAATAATGATAACTGAAGTTATTTGAGATTTCTTAATTCGGTACTGTCCAAGCAACAAGGAAGTTACATTGGAAAACCCCATCAAAAAACATTATGGCTGTAAAGTAATTATTTTGTAGTTTTATTTACCACTAAAGATGCTTATGCGTGTATTACTAAATTGATCATGTTAAATGCTGAAAACCCTTTGCCCCCACCCGAACAATAAGTAAGAGAACAAAAGACATCGCGTAACACGATATCTTCCTTTCATACAATACTATTCAATGTGCACTGACTGAATTGCTATGGCATGTTAACCAACATGTAAGACCAAGCGTTAAGGTTATGTTTCAGAATAATATCCTTTATATTATATCAGGTTGTGACCGAGATAGTTCGGCAATAGTCAAAAAAAAAAAATTTTTCCCACAAGAGAGTTTGAGCCTGTAACTAGCTATTAATTTGAAAATATGAAAACAAATTTAGAATAGTTTGTTTGCGTTTTTTATTTTTTATTGATGTTTGCAACTGTATGTGGATATCACATTGACTACTGTCCGTTCCAAGTCGGTAACCCTGTATTAGCTGCGTATTGACCTGTTCAATTGGCAATTTAATTTGATTATTTGGTTTAGTTTGTGGTACAGTGTGAAGCTAGGTGTCATTGTGTTTGGTGCTGAGGTTTGTGATACAGTGTAGATTTACGGTGTCATTGCGTGCGGGTGCTTTGGTTTGTGGTACAGTGTAGACTTACGGAATTATTGCATGTGGGTGTTGTGGTTTGCGGCACAGTGTAGACTTACGGTATCATTGTGTGTGGGTGCTGTGGTTTGTGGTACAGTGTAGACTTACGGTGTCATTGCGTGTGGATGCTGTGTTTTTTGGTACAGTGTAGAATTACGGTGTATTTCGTGTGGGTGCTGTGGTTTGTGATAGAGTGTAGACTTACGGTGTCATTGCGTGTGGGTGCTGTGGTTTGTGGTACATTTTGTAGACGTACAGTGTCATTGCGTGTGGGTGATGTGGTTTGTGGTACAATGTAGACTTACGGTGACACTGAGTGTGGGTGCTGTGGTTTGTGGTACAGTGTTGACTTACGGTGACATTGCGTGTGGGTGCTGCGGTTTGTGGTACAGTGTGGACCTACGGTGCCATTGCGTGTGGGTGCTGTGGTTTGTGATACAGTGTAGACTTACAGTGTAATTTCGTGTGGGTGATGTGGTTTGTGGTACAGTGTAGACTTACGGTGCCATTGCCTGTGAGTGCTGTGGTTTGTGGAACAGTGTAAACTTACGTTGCCATTGCGTGTGGGTACTATGGTTTGTGGTACAGTGTAGACTTACGGTGTCATTGCGTGTGGGTGCTGTGGTTTGTGATACAGTGTATACTTACGGTGTCATTGCATGTGGGTGCTGTGGTTTGTGATACAGTGTAAACTTACGGTGTCATTGCGTGTGGGTGCTATGGTTTGTGGTACAGTGTAGACTTACGGTGTCATTGCGTGTGGGTGCTGTAGTTTGTGGTACAATGTAGACTTACGGTGACATTGCGTGTAGGTGCTATGGTTTGTGGTACAGTGTATACTTACGGTGAAATTGCGTGTGGGTGCTATGGTTTGTGGTACAGTGTAGACTTACGGTGTCATTGCGTGTCGGTTCTGAGGTTTGTGATACAGTGTAGACTTACATTGTCATTGCGTGTGGATGATGTGGTTTGTGGTACAATGTAGACTTACTGTGCCATTGCGCGTGGGTGCTGTGGTTTGTGATACAGTGTAGACTTACGGTGTAATTGCGCGTGGGTGCTGTGGTTTGTGATACAGTGTAGACTTACGGTGTCATTTAGTGTGGGTGCTGTGGTTTGTGATACAGTGTAGACTTACAGTGTCACTGCGTATGGGTGATGTGGTTTGTGGTACAATGTAGACTTACGGTGACATTGCGTGTGGATGCTGTGGTTTATGGTACAGTGTGGACCTACTGTGCCATTGCGTGTGGGTGCTGTGGTTTGTGATACAGTGTAGACTTACGGTGCCATTGCGTATGGATGCTGTGTTTGTGTTACAGTGTAGACTTACAGTTTCATTGCGTGTGGGTGCTGTTGTTAGTGTTACAGTGTAGACTTACGGTGTCATTGCATGTGGGTGCTGTGGTTTGTGGTACAGTGTGGACTTACGGTGTCATTGCGTGTGGGTGCTGTGGTTTGTGATACAGTGTAGACTTACGGTGTCATTGCGTGTGGGTGCTGTGATTTGCGGTACGGTGTAGACTTACGGTGTCATTGGATGTGGGTGCTGTGGTTTGTGGCAAAAATATTGCGGACCTAGGTGACATTGCGTGTGGGTGCTGTGGTTTGTGGTACAGTGCGGCCCTAGGTGCCATTGCGTTTGTGTGCTGTGGTTTCTATAGGACGATATTTATCATTTGATTAATCAGGGTTATAAATATAAAAATAATCAGGTTTATTGATACAAAACACTGTGTTAATTAAAAGAAATATGCATCATTTGACATCTGTATCAAACAGCCCCTTACATATTTACAGTGTTGATACATAGACAACATTAAGGATTTTCTTGTTAATGTGCATGTTGTATCAAATCCCATTTATAGTCATTTGATTTTTATCAGGTACTCTTTCATTATTTGATACACTCGTGTTTGTCATGGATAGTCTTACAATATTTATAGGTACTACAATACATTAAAACTTTGTTACTACATGCACGTCTACTTTTGTAAGCTGAACATTATTTTGAGAGTGCTTAGCCAACTTAATAAATAACGTAATTTACTTTATGTTTGATCACTTTCAGGCGAACATAATCTTAAATGTCCATTTGTTTTAAAACCGCTATTATATAATGTTAACTAATAGTTAACTGAACCATAGCATCACTAACCTCGCATAAACTAATCTAAATAATTCAATTATGGGCGCACACATTTTACGAAATGAAGGTGAGCTGTCTTAAGTTGTTGTTTCCACACTACTTTAATTTTGCAACACTGTATCAAAAATCGTAAGTCGCACTTATAGCTGTCTATAATTAAAGAGACACACGGCATCTTGAAGTGTGAACGAATTTTCAGTATTTGAGCTCAAGTCTAAGAATAGAATGGTTGGTGAATTCCAGGACCGACTACTGCTTGTTGTATATGGAACGGTTATAGTCAACGAGGAGAACAATTCTGAATATAATGATGCACAGCTAGGGGTGATTCATTCACTCAATCAGTCATTTTGTTTTGCATCATATACATTTATTAAATTATATAAATATATATTCAACACTAGAACCACAAGTGTGTTCACAACGGCCAGGATCCATTCCATATGAACCCAGGTTCAAGTAACGCAGTTTTGAGCAGCAAGGGTCCGTCCACTGTGGTAACTATGCTGCGACAGGGAAAGGTCGGAAAGCAGCAGACTCGATTTTATTGAGTCTGTTCATGAGAGAAAATATCGCTTGCAACACCTCTCAAGCTCACTTACACCGGCTTGAGCGTTATTTTACGTTACACAGATTGGTCTCTCACAGTGGGTAAAAACACTTTTGATTCGTAGTCGGGGTGACTTTTACAGTCGCCCCACAGCAACACACTCTAGTTATACATTCATAAACTGTTTTGTAAATGGAAACGCATACTGCATTGTTGTTAAAGTCGCTTTTGGAATACAGTTAAGCAAATACCCTTCTCATGTCCTTTACGTGCATATTTGGGTGTTTTGTACAATTGCATATATATCTTTAGCGTCAAACTGAATACGAATTTTGTCTGTCAATCTGAGATCTGCAAAAACCAGTCGTCTAGTATATAACACAATAGCATTAACGTCTGTATAGAGATTTCCTCATACCATGATCTATGTTCTTGTTAAAGATTAAAGACAAAATGTGTTTATATTCGACATTAACGGAGATGATACCGACTGTGTGTTAACTATTAATGTTTACTTCTACAGTCAAATGTGCATTAAATCACAGTCAGATAGACAGACGGACGGACGGACATACGACAGAGGCTATGCTCATTTAAGGTTTCACTCGTGTGGCCGTCATAGTTTGCAGGTATATTGACAAGGATGAGAGAATGAACCCAATTCACTTTGGGGTCAATTGTGTTAAAGGTTAAGGTCGTCATGATCCTGATCATGACAAAACATATCCGCACAATTACTCTTCAAACTATGTAGTCACATTCCTCAAACTTCATGGAGAATGAGATCTCTTTCTTTTGAGTTCAGTCGGTCAAAGGTAAAAGTCACCGTGACCCGATAATGATTTATCTTTCCCGTAGTACGATAACTCTTTAACATCTGTAGATATTTCACAGGTAGACTGGCTTCGGTAAGAGAATGAGGCTTATTTACGTTGGAGTCACTAGGTCAAAAACCAAGGTCACCCAGACCCGAACAAGGAAAAATGTGTCTGCACGATTACTCTTTTACAACTGATAAGCAAGTCATTGTATTATCGGGGCCCTCGTGGTAACTGGATCATGTAGATAATCAGCGTCTGGACTGCTTGGATTATACTTCAGAATGTGCACAAATAAGTGATCTAAACAGTACACATTAGTCACTCACATTCGTCCACTTATAACTGAGTAGCCACTGACACTAATTCCAGAGTTTAATGTTTAGTTTAAACTTATTTATTGACATCGATTGTAAGGAAAGCTCTCTCAACTTATTTTAATCACTCTCGATGTCTTCCTGTAGAACCAGTACTAAGCAAATGCAGGCAAAGTGTCTTGCTCAGGGACACAACACATATGGTAATGGCGGGGATCGAAACCACGACTTTGCGATTAAGCGTTCAATGTTCTACCACAAGAAAACAGCGCTCTACTTTAATGTGTGACTGTTACTTATAATTACTGTGGCCGTTGTTCACCACTACTGTAATAATCCTTTACAGTGAAAATGTTCTGCTAATTATCAGTTAATTATCAAAATCCCCGTCCATCTGTACTTTTAAACTTAACTAATAAATTTAAAACGATATCATACAGAAGGCAGAATCAGGTTTCCGTCTTTTTATAAAACTCGTAATGTCCTAGTCTCAGTTGTAAATATGTTTATACAATAATTGATTGAAAGGACACGCGACAATCTTGATTTTTAAAAAAAAAATCACGGCATCCCGTTACGTTTTCTTCTTGACTTACATTTGTTCAATCATTAATATTAATTATCAGAATAGTTTTCAAGCAAATATTTGTTTGCATAGTATTGACTATTGATTATAATGCACCAATAACACATTAAAACCTATGGTAAAATAAGACGAAAACAACGAAACTCAACATTTTATTTATTTATATGCAAGCAGGTTTAAAGGCAAAATGATGATAAATAAAAAATAAATCGAGACGCTGATTTCAATGCTTGATAAACAATTCAAAATTGCCGTGTGTGCCTTTAAAGCAATGTATGCTATCGTACCATACGTCATTGTTTATTAAAACACAGTCTATGTTCATGTACATGAACAGTGTATGGCTATGTACATGAGCAGTGTACGCCTATGCATTAAGCAGGTTTAAAGTCAAAATAATACTGGTTTAATTTATCGGGACGCTAATTTCAATACTTGATAACAACTTCAAAAAATTGCCGTTTGTTACTTTAAAGTTTATATCGCCAAGGCCTTGTTCATCTGTCTCATTATGTATGTGCTGTACGTGTGTCATGACAATAACCACAAAAGCTTGAACTTAAGTCGTTACGCACTGGATTTTGAAAAGAGGGAAATTGTTGAACGTTATCTGTACAACTGATATTGGGTGCGTTCAGGGTTCTCCCATCGGTTACCGAACGCACTCTCGGTAACCATGCTTTCGGTAAACATGCGTATCCATCGGTCACCGTCGTTAACCGTTGGTTCGCAGATAGGTAGAACGTTTGTAACCAATCTTCCCGCGACTCAACACCTGAGGTAGTATCGGTGGCAATTGGTAACCCAAAGTTAACCGACGTGGTTGCCAATGGGAGAACCCTGAACGCACCCATTGATGACTATAAATCTATCTTTTGTGTATGTGTAAACTTTACAAACTTGTCTTCGTTACTATAAACTAGATTTGGAGGTGTGTAGGGTAGGGTAGGTTAGGGTAGGGTATGAAGTTAGGGCAGGGCAGGGCAGGGCAGGGGCGGACAGGGGCTGGGTAGGGTAGGGTAGGGGTAGGATAGGGTAGGATAGGGTAGGGTAGGGTAGGGTATTGAAAGTAGGTAGGTAGGTAGGTAGGTAGGTAGGTAGGTAGGGGATTAATTTCGGGTTTAACAAACTTCCAGTCATATCGCGACGCTTCTACTTGTAGCGGTGAACTCAATGTTCAGCTTCTTAGTGCTGCGTACGGGAATACCACAACGTAGACACAGCACATGATACTCTACCCTACCAGCCTAGCCTTAATATGCTGACATTCAAGCAAGAGAGCTACTGGTTAATATTTATGAAATCTTCGATGACCCGAAAAAAAGTTTAGCAAGTTTTTGTTGCACCCTGGAAATTATACATTTTTGGTTGAAAAATCAAGAAACTACTGCCATTGACACAATATTTTATTAAACATACATCAATAACAGTCGAACATCTTAATGACGTAACGAATAAATGAACGTAGGGGTCAACCCGTAAAGTCCCAAATGTCAGTATATCTTGTATACATACAGTATTGTTTCATCTAAAAAACTTGCTAAACTTTTTTCCCTAAGTATATATATGAGAGCTGCCTTGTATTTTTAACGAAAATATTGTTCAAGTATTTCCCCATGGACTGTCTATGAAATATTGACAAGGAAAACACATTAATTAGTATTGTGGTAACAATTGTCACGCGCAATGGGCGGAGTTACCATATTATATATACGTTATAATTGACTGGTTTTCTTGACTGATCAAGTTCTATGAATGAAATAATAAACAACCTCGTTCTCGTTCAATTTTGCATATTCATTAGGCGGATATAAAACGACGTACACATTACGAATCCGCGCAGTCAATACATATGTTTGTGTGTATCTTCCACGTTATGTTTGATTATTAAATATATTATATATTCAATACTGTGTTCCTATTTAAAAGGATTTATTAACAGATAAGTGTGAATTTTGTTTTAAGAAGAGGACATTTTCAATATTCTATTCCTCATTAATGACGGGTTTATCAGCGATTTTGCTTAAAGATGTTAGTGTTTTATTGAGGAAGGATTTATCAAGACGTATTTGTGCTTAAAGATATTTCAATATTCTATTCTTATTGACAAAGGATTTATCAATAGGTAAGTTAGCCTATTTTGTTGATATGTGTTTCTTTACCGTGTGATTGTGTATTCGATGAACATTTTGCCTTTCACCGCTGCGGGTTCCAATCCCACTCGGAGCTCGACTTGTCAAGTGAGAAAGTGTCGGATGGCGGGAGGTATACTGTATTGTGTTTACCCCAGGAAAAATGTGGTGGTCTGCCTCTGTCCCACAAACAAAAAAATCACCGTCATATATGGCCTAACATGTGCTAAAATGATGTAAAACACCATTCGAACAAACGTACGGTGTAAGACGGTTCCTGTAAAATTGTGTTTCTTCACTTGCATAGAACAAGTTCTGTTCGTACCAATAGAGTCGACATAAAGTAGCCGGTATACAGATGCATGGTCGTTATATTGTTATAGAAACGAGTTCTTTTTGTACATAACGTTGACATAAGTATACTATAACACAAGGCACGCCTGTATAATGGATACAGTTTCACAAGATGATTTATGATTTATTTAATATACTGAACCAAACAGCTAACGCACCAGTAGACAATACATTTAATATCTCAATAATCACAATCAATAAATCAAAACAAATTTCATTCTGAACGAGACAAATATCTTGTCAATAACGACTGTAAAATTTAAAAAAAATCATTCAAAGCACCTGTCTCCAACGGTACCAGTCGGCATATAATAAATTCATACATTAAAGGTATTGTCTACTGGTGCGTTAGCTGTTTGGTTCAGTATAGAAAAAAGTAAAACTCGTTTTGCCGTATTGCCAATTCATTAGAGATTTATAAGCTCGATATTTAGAGCTGCTATATATGATATTAAAAGGTTAGCCAATCATATAAACCCTTTAACCAAAGACACACACAATATTGCAAATTCAGTGGAACAATACGAAAATAAACTGTCTTCATATGTCAAATCTTCTTCTTCTTCTTCTTCTTCTTCTTCTTCTTCTTCTTCTTCTTCTTCTTCTTCTTCTTCTTCTTCTTACTATTATTATTTCTCTTAATGTTATTTATTTCATTTATTTATTTATTTATTTATTTATTTATTTATTTATTTATTTATTTATTAATTAATTAATTAATGTGTTTATTTATTTATTTATTTATTTATTTATTTATTTATTTATTTATTTATTTATTTTATTTATTGATTTATTTACTTTTTTTAACTGATATTTAAATTTAATTAATTAACAATTAATTAAAATTAAATAATTTAATTTGGTAAATTGGGTATTAAACCCACAATCCATCAGTCACATATGAACAACGCAGTCGGGCATAAATAATGAATTAAATGAACAATAATTAGTTAATTAAATAAACAAATAAACAAAAGAATGAAGGAAACACTTAATTAAAATTAATAAGTAAGTAAGTAAGTAAGTAAGTAAGTAAGTAAGTAAGTAAAGATTGATTTATTTGGATATTGAATACATGAATTATCAATCAAATGCGAAACACGCAGTTCGCATAATTATATAAATAGTTAATACATTATTAATTAAATTTAATTTTGCTATTTATTTATCTATTTATTAATTTATTATTAAAGTTGGCTGGCTGGCTGGCTGACTGGCTCGTTCGTTCGTTCTTTGTTCGTTCTTTGTTCGTTCTTTGTTCGTTCATTCATTCATTCATTCATTCATTCATTCATTCATTCATTCATTCATTCATTCATTCATTCATTCATTCATTCATTCATTCATTCATTAATTCATTCATTCATTCATTCATTCATTCATTCATTCATTCATTCATTCATTAATTCATTCATTCATTCATTAATTCGTTCTTATAAACCAGAGAAGAAAATGGACTGATTATATTATATACCCAACAATGGCCAATTTGTCAAACTTATGAACTATGGTAGAGGACAAAATAGTTTCTGTTTTCGAGTTGCTTAAAGGGATACACGGCATTTCCAGCATTGAATTTAGCGTATCCAGCAATTATTCAGTATCATTTTGACTTTTAATCTGCTTGCATATAATTAAATATTTTTGATATTTCTTTTCTTCTTTTCTTTTATTCTTTTATTCTTCTTATTCTTTCAAAGATTTAAGTAAATTATTCCGTATCATTTTTACTTTTAACCTACTAGCATATAATTAAATATTGTTTGACTTTCATTTCATTGTTCTTATAACATCAGAGATTTAAAAAAATATTGGTGCACTATAATTAACAGTCAGTAATATGGAAAAACAATTTGCTGTTTACTATTCTTATAATCATTATTAATAATTAAATTGCAGGTAATGTAGAGAAATCAAGGTACCGTGTGTCCCTTTAATGTAAAATCAAACATCACATATAACTGCAGGTTATGTAGAGAAATCAAGGTTACCGTGTGTGCCTTTAATGTAAGATCAGACATCACATGTATCTGCAGGTTATGTAGAAAAATCAAGGTTACCGTGTGTGCCTTTAATGTAAGATCAGACATCACATGTATCTGCAGGTTATGTAGAAAAATCAAGGTTGCCTTGTGTCCCTTTAATGTAAGATCAGACATCACATGTAAGTGCAGGTTATGTAGAGAAATCAAGGTTGCTGTGTGTCCCTTTAATTGTTAGATTAGACATCACATGTATCTGCAGGTTATGTAGAAAACTCAAGGCTGTCGTGTGTGCCTTTAATGTAAGATCAGACATCACATATAAGTGCAGGTTATGTAGAGAAATCAAGGTTGCCTTGTGTCCCTTTAATGTAAGATCAGACATCACATGTAAGTGCAGGTTATGTAGAGAAATCAAGGTTGCCGTGTGTCCCCTTTAATGTAAGATCGGACATCACATGTAACTGCAGGTTATGTAGAGAAATCAAGGTTGCCATGTGTGCCTTTAATGTAAGTTCAGACATCACATGTAAGTTCAGGTTATGTAGAGAAATCAAAAGTTGCCATGTGTGCCTTTAATGTAAAGATCAGACATCATATGTTACTGCATTTTAAACAACTCTTCCGTAACGTAAATACATAGTCCATTTTAGTTTTCTCTATTTGCGTGTTATTTCACAACGGGTGTTATACATAATTAAACATATGATAGTATTTAAAGGGACCGGAGACGATCTGGAAGAAAGATATTGATGTCAATCCAAATACAAATGAAAACATCCATAATGTGCTTCAGTTGTATATGTCATGTGCGTAAGTATATGTATAAACGTTAGATGTATATTACCTTAGCGTTATGCTTTGTGCTTGGTCTGGACAACTCGACCACCAATGGGTGGGTTTTTGTTGCAAAATCATCAATATTAATTCAAAGGGGGTTCATATCGTCTAACGTTTTTAACGTAATTCATATAAAATGTACTTCGATCACAAAACAAGAGTTCACGACCGCATTAAATCAGCATGTGAATTATTGTTAACGATTTATACAACGAAACGTGTTTAGTTTTTCAGACTAAACTATTTCATTAACAATAAATAAATTGGACGGATCAGGGGGCCTAGTTTAACGCTTATGCACATTACATATGAAACTGACACACCAAACATAACACACCAACCATTATTGAATATTTACTAAACAAAACAAAGATTGTTTGACGGATTTCAATAGCGGTACAAAAAAAAGTACCGCTTCGCGTGGTTGAACACGTGATGGATGTCATTTGATCAGCAGAAAATGTAAATAAAGTGGGTCTCACATTATTAACAAATAATAAATAAAACTATTTTATTCAAACTCATGAATGTATTACTACAGGCTTATCTGGGTCTATGCTAATGTTTTCATGTATCCATTTCATTGAATAAAAATCAGACAGTTATTTTGCTATGCTCATTATCTGCTTACTTACGGACAGCGTCCCTTTAAACATCCTCAATGATGTATACAACATCAATTTAAAGTATAACAGTCTTTTCGAAATTGTATGGTATCAACGTTTTCCAAATAAAACGGAATAAATGCTAGTCATGTTCTTACCAATTGTGTTCATTCCTAACCAGTTACGGTTTTTCTAATTGACGATCTGTGAAAAATATGTTCAGGAACATATGAATTTAAAAATCGTAAAAACAATGAGCTCATTATTATTATTATTATTGTTGTTGTTGTTGTTGTTGTTGTTGTTGTTGTTGTTGTTGTTGTTGTTGTTGTTGTTATTATTATTAGTAGTAGTATGATTATTATTATTACTTTATTTTTTTCATCGTCGTCATTATAATTATTATTAGTAGAAGTAGCAGTAGTAGTAGTAGTAGTAGTAGTAGTAGTAGTAGTGTGGTGGTAGTAGTAGTATGATTATTATTATTATTATTATTATTATTATTACTTTATATTTTTCATCGTCGTCATTATTTTTATTGTTATTGTTATTGTTATTATTATTCGTAGCAGTTCTAGTAGTAGTAGTAGTAGACTAGTAGTAGTAGTAGTAGTAGTAGAAGTAGTAGTAGTAGTAGTAGTAGTAGTAGTAGTAGTAGTAGTAGTAGTAGTAGTAGAAGTAGTATTAGTAGTAGTAGTAGTAGTAGTAGTATGATTATTATTATTATTATTATTATTATTATTTATTTTTGTTTTTATTTATTTATTTTTTCTTTTATTTTTTCATTCATTCATTCATTCATTCATTCATTCATTCATTCATTCATTCATTCATTCATTCATTCATTCATTCATTTATTTATTTATTTATTTATTTATTATTTGTTTACTCATTCATTAATTATTATAATTAATTAAAAATGTTTTTTGTTATTTGTTTATTTATTCACTTATTTTTTCTTGTTTTCTTTATCTTTTGATTTATTAATTTATTGATTGATTTATTTATTTATTTATTATTTTTCATTCATTAATTTATTAATTGATTAATTAATTTATTTATTACTTGTTTAATATTGATTTATATTCATTAAATTCATCTATTCATTTCCATTAATTAGTTTAATTAATTAAATTAATTAGATTAATTAAATATTTGATTAATTTAAATTAAGTGTGTTAATTAATTAAGTTTAAAGGGAATGTAGCGACAGCCAAACATGCTCTTTTCTTGAGAGTTCTGAAAAACTTGCAAAAAGGTGAAAGGATTATCAAAATCGAATGATAAACAAAAAAGATGTGGCCATTTGAAGGTTGTACTAACATGGATGTGGGAGTCGCCATTTTAAAAACGATGACGTCATAGTTCCATATGACCATGTATGGAATATTGATGACTATTATTTAAAGCAAAACAAATCACTGCAAATGAATGAAAACTCCTTACCCGGGCATATAAAGCATTATTGACATTAGTTATACATATTCTTGATGTTTTCATATTGATCATTATTCCATATATGGTCATTTAGAACTGTAGCTCTAAAAATGGCGGATTCCATATCCGTTTCAACAGAACCTTCAAACGATCATATCTTTTTTGTTTATCATCCGATTTTGATAATTCTTTCACCATTTTCCAAGTTTTTCAGAACTCTTATTAATGAAGATTGGTTGGCTGTGTCGCTATATTCCCTTTAATTAATTAATTAATTAAAAGTATGTATTGAACCCACAAAACATTAGTTACATAGCAATTTATTAAGTTTTAATAATTAATTTTTAATTAAATAATTCAAATAATTAAATTAAAGAATTAATTCAAATTAATTGAAAGTAATTAATAATTAATAGTGTATTGAACACCCGAACCATCAGTTACATACGAAACATGAAGTAGGAATCACTAAATAAATAAATAAATAAATAAATAAATAAATAAATAAATTAATAAATAAATAAATAAATAAATAAATTAATTAATTAATTATTAATCAACTATCTTTTAATGAACCCAATAAGTAAATAATGAAAATATAAAATATAAAATGTAAATTAACGCTACTTTTTCTTCATTCTATTGCGACTTATCGTGATAATTTCTCAATTAGGATGACATAATTGCATCATTAAATGATTTATAAAGCATGATAAATTAAAGCGACAATTAATTAAAAGTCGCGATAATGCTTCATATACCTAAAAATAGAATTATGGTGAAGGGGTGAAACTATTCCCCGGTCGATTTTCCGGTTACTTCCCGGTTATAGAATGTGGCTGTTGTTGAACCCTTGGAGTTTTTATCACTTGAAGAAGCATATATTTGTGATAAATGAATTTTTAAATTTAATTTTATATCTTTAAGGCGTTCTCCTTAACTATTAAAGGGAATGTAGCGACACAACCAAACATCTTTATTATTGAGAGTTCTGAAAAACTTGAATAATGGTGAAAGAATTACCAAAATCGGATGATAAACAAAAAAGATATGATCATTTTAAGTTTCTGTTGAAACCAATATTGAAGCAGCCATTTTTAGCAATAATGCTCTATATGACTAGTAATTTTTTTTTTGCATTCGTTTGCAGTGATTTTATTCGTTTTAAATTATATTGATCAATATTCTATATATGGTAATATCTATATATGGTAATATGGAACTATGACGTCATAGTTCTCAAAATGGCTCCCATATCTGTTTTACAACTACCTTTAAATGGTCATATATTTTTTGTTTATCATCCGATTTTGATAATTATTTCACCTTCTTCCAGGTAGTGAGAACTCTCAATAATAAAGCTTGTTTGGCTGTGTCGCTACATTGCCTTTAATAAAATAAACAAAATCTCTATCTGAAACTGGTTTAAAGCTTTTGATCCATTAATATGTATTTGGCAAGCGGGTGCTAGTGCCATTAAATTTATTTTTTGTATGTTCCATTTGTTTTGATCATCGATAAAGAACATTTCAGGTAATACTAATTTACGTCTCTTACTGTCTATTAAACATTTTTCTAACGGTGACTCTTTTCATTTTTAGAGCTAGTATTCTTATAAGGATGTTTTAAGCTTCCGCTTTTAACTACGCCGTAACTTGTACTTTAATCATCACAAACAGAACCTCGTCGCACAAAGTTTAGTGTTTATTTAAAAATCTGTTTCTGATGACAAGCAGAAATAATGCTTCACCTGTAATTTCTACAGCTTTTCTGGTTATATTCCACTAAATCAGCCGGCAATCGTGAACGCTCGGGCAATTCCGTCATTCTTCGGGATCCCACCTAGCGTGTATCACGGCGCTTCGGTATGTTCAAAATATTGAGATTATGTTAGCCGGAAAGCAACGGCACAGAAAATAGTGCACTGTTGCTATGTAAACAATATGGCCGCTATTCACACGTGTTGATTTATAATTTGCGTTGAGTGTTTTTTTTACAATGCAGATGAAGGTTTTATCAATACTTTCATGTAAATAAATTACTGATGGAGCAATCGGCTGAATAACATTGCAACATATGGATGATAACTTTGATTTTGAATGCAAATCTGTTTTGGCGGTTTTGGCGGGAATATAAGGCGCGATGACGTAACCTATATGGAAACCTGCATAATACATTCGAGTAATGCTGCGAAGCAGTGTACGAGATGTTGCGAATGAATCAGCCGGATGTACTCGCCTCGTACAGTCAAAAGTAGTTCTTACGGTGTCCTGTTAGGGCCATGTTACCATCGCATCTTACCATCGACCATTGACCTAGGTCGATGGTCGATGGTAAGATGCGATGGTCGATGGTAAGATGCGATGGTAAGATGCGATGTCGATGGTAAGATGCGATGGTCGATGGTAAGATGCGATGGACCATCGCCCATCGCATCTTACCATCGCATCTTACCATGGTTACCATCGCATCTTACCTCGTATCTTATCGCATCTTACCTCGCATCTTGCCATGGTAAGATGCGATGGTCGATGGTCCATCGCATCTTACCATCGACCATCGCATCTTACCATCGCATCTTACCATCGACCATCGCATCTTACCATCGCATCTTACCATCGACTATCGCCTAGGTCGATGGTCGATGGTAAGATGCGATGGTAACATGGCCCTAACAGGACACCGTAAGTTCTATATTAAAGAATGTTAACATGTTTTCTTTAAAATCATTTTAGTGCATTTTCCTGTTATTTTTTGGCTATAACTGTATTCTGGACATGTTGTTAGTATACAGCTGAAGAAATGTTTCTTAGAAGATATTAAACCCCCGCATGTTCTTGTTGATGTTTAATTGCAAACATGTTTATTTGCATGATAATATAAGTTTATCATAATTCTAATCAGGTTTGAGTTTTTAACAGGTTGTCAAATTCCCACTTTTCTATGGAAAGCATGAAGACTCATTTACGCTAATATTATAATATCATTCTTACACGAAATACGGCTGTTTGAAATGAAGCAATAAAACGTACATTTGATAATTTATATCCTTCTTTATTACTGTATATGTATTATTAATACCATATTTTATGAAACAAAACTCTAAATTCTGAACTATTAAGCATTTTTATCTTTTAAATATTTGTGAAAACTGAACCGGAAATTGCCGAAACCAGTCAAATTATTGAGAAAAAACACCAATATTCAACACTTAATTAACTGCTTTTTCCCCCAACAGTGTTTTAGTGATTATAAAATAAGAATACATATATAAGTACATATATCATTAAACCATCAGAAACATCAACAAATAATTACATAACCACTTCAGTATATTGACCCAATAGTCATGCAGTCGACACAATAAACAACCTCGTTCTCGTCCAAAGTCGACATAATCATTAGAACCCCGCGAAGTTAATACGAATTTCTGTGTATATCTTCCACATTATCTTTGATGACTATTATTATATATCAATATTCTGTTCTTATTTCAGAAAGATATAAAGTTTGAGTATCTCTTCAACATTGTGAACCAGGGCAGTTAATACTAAGATCTTCCACATTTACATTTGACGAGTAGTTACGATATTCCAACATTCTATTCTTTTATTGACGAAGGATTTTCAACAAGTAAGTGTGTTGTTTTCTTTTAGTTAAACTATGTTGTTTTTTTTTGTTTTGTTTTTTTGTTGTTTTGTGTGTGTGTTTGTTTGGGTTGGTGGATGGCTTTTTAATTTGTTTCTTTGATACTGCAAAGCTGCGTGTCCGGCTAATGCTTGTAGATGCAAGCCTTTTATCTATGGTGCTAGTCTTATACATAAATTCTATAAGAAAATGTTGTTGCAAAGCATCAAATCGTCGCATATAGTATATAAACCTACCAGTATATCGTTTTCCTTCTCATTGAAACAGCGTTACGAAATCTGAGAACCTGGTTCAATTTCTTTGCAGAATTCAACGAAACAAAAATCGATCACTAATCACTAATATGGGTTTCACGTTTGAACCAATCATAAATCCGAGTTCTTTATTATTATTCTAAATCGTGTACACTTCCATTTAACTTTATATTTCATATTATTTTTTTTCTAAATAATAATCACATTATACGGTGAAGAAATGTGAAATACAACAAAACGTTGTCGTCTCCATCATGTTTCCAACAAAATGCAAAAATAAGAGGTCAGTTACCTTTTTGGTGACCAACTCAATAAGTCACTTTGTTAGCAAGCTCACACCCTTTTTTTTTTACTTCTTTTGTGTGTGTGTGTGTACTTTGTTTTAATGGTTCAATTGAAATATACCTCTTTTTGAACTGAACACCTCTCTTTGATTGCATTGCACCGAGTTTCAATTTCAACTAAATTGAACCGCGGTCTTATTCAATTGAAGACAGGTATAATTCAGTAGGAGAGAGGCATACTTTTAGATGAATTTATAAATAATAAACTCAAATATTCGATGCTCCCAATGCAAGTTTGACGCAAAATGTGTACCGAATGTATTTGCAAGGTCAGTTTTAGAAAACAGATCAGGAACTTAGCTGAAAATGAAACAGTGATTAATATTGCAAAACATAACCATTTCCTGTTTAATGAAAAAGTTGGAGCAGTTTTATTTTCAAATGCCGCACCAGGAACAGTACGGATAGTCGGATACACGAGTCTGTAGCGCATCCTTTTGTACCGACGTCTATCAAGAAAAGCTTGCGTAAGATACATATGCAAACTATTAAAAAATTCTCTGTAGTAAGTTCAAATATCCGAACCCTTATTTAATTTATTGCAATTTAATTAGTAAAACCAAAACAAGAAGATTGTATTTGTATTTGTAATAAACGGCACGTAGCACCCGAAAAGAGGTTTAATTATGCTGAATTGTACTGCGGTTCAATTGAATAAAACCGAGGTTCAATTGAATCTCTCTTTGATTGAAATATACCTCTCTTTAACTGAATTCGACCGAGGTAAAACTATTTGTGAGGTTCTGTCAATTTGGCGTTTGCATAACTTTCAAATGTTGCCGTAAATAAACTGCGAGTGAAATATCGGACGGAAATAATACCAGTAAACAATTTTCAATCAAAACTAGTGTAATCGGCTAAAATCGGTTGGTGTCAACCGACCAAACGTCGAATATATTAGTTGTTCTTGTATAGAACTGAAGTGGTTAACATTTTAAATTTTGATATATGATACTAAACTATATGATCGAGTGTTATGTTCAACATATTGCCAATCACTGGCTACTAATACTAATACTACTGGTATCGTAGTTCTCCTTAATGTAACGATGAGATAAACAAGATTTTTGAGCTCAGTCCGTATTTCAAATGAGTAAATACTACATGTTATTATACCTCACGTTTACATCCCTGTATACATTGCCCATACCCTTTGCCAACCTCCGCGCAGTGATATTGTAGCCAAAAATCCCTGCCACACACAAATCACGTGACGATAGCCGAGGCCATGTGATTACAAAATGGAGATTCACTAGGTAATGCTTGGTACATCAAAGTCTTGTAGTAACCGTACAGCAAAGTCTTGCAGTAACCAAAAGGCAAATTGGCAATAACATCATTACCTTCGAGAAGATGTTGAAAACATTCAACCTGTTTTGGCTTGGGTGGAATCTCTTTATTAAATTTACGCATAGCTTCTGTAGTGTTCTCAACGGAATACATGTTTGTTTACAAGTAACCGGTGTGCATATAAAATATATATTCGCTAAAAAATAATAATAATTTATAAATAAATTATTTTTGTAACCAGATACCGTTTTTCACACTATTTTTCTATATTATGAACCAAGCAAGTTGAAATATTGACCTAAAAAAACATTTAACCAAAATTTAAACTTAGCTGGATTTCAGCTATTGTGTGGTTAATGAAGTAACCACTGGGGGAGTTTGACCCTTAGCGTGAAGCAATTTTTATTATTACCTAACTCTCTATATAAAGGGTTATTAGACATTTTTGACTGTTTCCCGCTATTGACGTCAAAGGGGTGAAACAGTTCGACTGTTGCCCGCCTGACAATGAACTTTTTCATGCGCGATCTGAATGCGCGAAGAATTATCGCATTCGGGATAACACAATTAAAATCGACTGAATGATTTTCGTATAATCTATACGAGCAGTTTAAAATAATCTATTTATTACTTTTAAATAAATTAATGATAATGTAAGCGAAATGTTTTAGCTTTAATCAGCGGCTGACGTCGACGTCATCAACATTTTATTGACGTCATGACTCAACGTCACAGTACTTTTTTTGTTCGAAGTCAGTAATTAATATTTTCAGACCTTTAGCCAGCTCTAAAATGTAACCGAGGCAAATCCCTTCATATGAGTGTTCGGTGGCATGCACATTGCCCCAACTCCCAGCCGCTTTTATAATTTTGATTTCCTATAGCTAACTCAAATTAATCCCGATTTGAAATAACTGATTATATAGAGAATTAGGTAATAAAACAGTTATTTCATGGGTGTTTTTGGAACAGTCAAAACTAGTGTCCCTCGGTATCGGCGACAACCTGGTAAACTGTTGCCCAGGTCGTCGCCGATACCTTGGGACAATAGTTTTGACTGTTCCCAAAACACACATGAAATAACTGTATACTGTTCACCGGTAAACAATTTTTATTATTACCTGATCTCCTATATAAATGCTATATCGTCATTTCTTGCTAATTCACTAAGGAAAAGACTGTTCCCGGTGAAAACGAACTGTTACCGGGCTTTAGTTTCGACTGTTTCCCTCACGTGCTGGAATTTCGTTTGCGTGACGTCATGTTGCTTTTTTCACCATAGGTTCCCATTATAAAACACATTTTCATTTTCACTGTTTCGTACAGTAACATTAATCAGGTAATAAAACAGTTATCACATATGTGATAACTGTATACTATCACACGATTGTGGCGTCACGGGAAGTATAAAAATAGGTTTTGGGTTTTTCCAATGAAAAATCGGTGGACGCTTATTAAAATACAGTTGAAGTTATGTCAATCGTAAGACGCTTAGTTTACCAAACGACAATAAACAAATATGGCGGGAAGATTCGCGACAATTTCGGAAGCGGATTTGAACACCCTGGAACTTGACAAAGACTCTGCACATAATGCACACATAAACATTTGTTAATCGGTATAATAAAATAAATATTGCAAGTGAGGGTGACAGTGGATATTGTCAACCTTCGGAATAATAATGTCAACCGAGACGAAGCGAAGCCTCGGTTGACATTATTTTTCCGAAGGTTGACAATATCCACTGTCACTCTCAATGGGATGCAATATTTATATAATCGCACAGGATCAGATGATGTTGGGAAAACCTGTTTTCATATCTATATTTTCTTTCACTGGATGTCCATTATTATTGTGTGTGCGTAAAACTCGAAGTAGTTCCAAACACTTGAACGGGCTTTCCCCCTGGGTAGGGCTTTTTGCCTTGGGGAAATGGGAATATGTCGAGTGATTTGAATTGTTGTTCTTATTTGTCAATCCCTTTCCATTTTTGCTACCGCGTGCTCGGAGCTGTGAAGTTTGCATAGCATACATGCTTCTTATCAATAATCTTGTGACCGGTGCATGTATGAAGAGTAAAAATAGCCAAGCATTATGACGGTAACTGAAACAGAACTGACGGCAAAATCAAGCTTTTCGAGAGTGTTTTTTTCCGTCTTTCTTGATAATTATTTTAACAACAATTTATATTGAAAACCAGATCAACTGCGACAGAAACGATTGTGATTTCTACTATATTCAATCATCGGACTTCCTTGTCAAAACGAGTATAAGCACTCGCTCTGAGACAAATCGAAGTACGAGATGAACTACATCTGATATGATTCTGACTACTGGTAATTAGTTTTCTCTAATGGAAAATAATATTTATGTATTACTCATCTTATACCATAATGGCATAGCTTCTGTTTTGAAAATAACAGAACTACCTTAGTTTGTGCAGGACTACTTGATTTCTTGAAAGTTGGTCATCATGTACCCTACTTGGAAATAAATTGTCGATGTGTGTAAGCATTCACGGAATGACGAGACAAATTGATACATTATGTTAGTTAATATAAGAATTCTTTACTGATTGTATAGATATTTGAGGTAATGAGAAACACAATATTATTTTCTGAATTTTACAGTAAACTGCGACCGCGTTTAAACGTTGTAAAATGAGTACGATTGCTACATGGTCGAATGCGCTGAGTACGAAGACTTTTTTTTATAATAAACGCATCGGTATCTGTTTTAAATGATTATTTTGCTTGGAGTTTGTTTAGACACTTTTTTAGACACTTTGTTTAGATTGGTTTGCGTAACATTCTACCAACTGAGTGAAGCATATAATATGAAACATATGGAAATATTCGATTTTGTAATCAACTAACTAGACAGGTGTTTGTCGCCTGTCAGCGCTTTGTCAGTATAACAAGTTCTTTTTGGATCCAGATAAATGACATTGACAAACTGGCCTGACTAAGTTTTAGTGAAAAAAAAAGTATTTAACCCATATAATGACCTTCAGTGTGACCTTGACCTTTATATTTCAGTATGGCCATTTCGATGTTGTCATGATGAGTATATATTGAAAGTTTGATCAAGAAATATCAAGAAATGAAGAAGTAATAGCCGACGTTAATTTTTCGTGACGAAAGAAAAATCAGTATTTAACCCCCATGATGACCTTCAGGGTGACCTTGAATTTATATTTTAGTATGTCATGTCGATGTTGTCATGATGAGTATATATTGATGAAGAAATATCAAAAATTGAGAAAGTTATAGCCAATGTTAAGTTGTCGTGAAGAAAAAAAATTGTATTTAAATAAACTCATATACCGGTAATGACCTTCAGTGTGACCCTGACCTTTATATTTTAGTATGATCATGTCGATGTTGTCATGGTGAGTATATATTGAAAGTTTGATGAAGAAATATCAAGAAATTACAAAGTTATAGCCAACGATAAGTTTTCGTGAAGAACAAAATTAGTATTTAACCCATACAACGACCTTTCGTGTGACATTGAACTTTTTATTTTAGTATGGTCATGTTGATGTTGTCATGATGAGTATATATTGGAAGTTTGATGAAGAAATATTAAGAAATGAGAAAGATATAGCCAACATTATGTTTTGGTGACGGACGGACTGACGGACGGACGACAAAGTAATCCCTATGCACCGCATTTTTCTTCGAAAAGGCGAAACAAAAACAAGCATTAACATAAACAACAATTACAGTATTAATATAAAACAATGCAAGTGACATCACGGTCAGGTTAGTGGAATTGTCAGTGGAAAAAAGGGAACTGGGCGTTTAAATCAGGTTTTAGGATGCACAAACCTCACTCTTATCCTATCGTCATCCCAGTAAAACGGGACAGTGTTAATAAAGAAATTCCCGTCGGGTTATATTCTCTAACAAACCAAGGCAATATTAATAGGCAATATAAATATAACACATAGATGATCATGCATATATGAATATAAAAACACCAAAGCCTAGAAAGCCACAATGCAATTACTCACCCTTTGAACAATTAGGTCGACGTCATCATAGGGTCCACAATTTGTCCGGTCATCGCACAATCAAAGAGAAAAGTGGCAAATTGTAATGAGTCAACCACTAAACATGCAGTGCGTTGCAAAATGATAGGATCGTGACCTCTTTTGATGAACTTTTTATCAAGTTCAATATTGAATGAAAGTGATTATGTCTAAGGATCTTATGAAGTTTGTTAATCACGTCATCATAGAAGTCAGGCTGTGATAGTCCTTGTCGCAGAAGAGTTCTTAAATTACTTTTGCATTTTAAAAGTAGATTAGGTTAGTAGAGGGGCTCACTATGACGTTATCCTCAATGTTTGATCATAATTTAAATGCTTGTATCCACATGGTGTATTACAATAAGAAGTTACGTTGCTTTTACACAAAACATAATGCTTTTACTATAACTATCACTACAGATTACATTATAAAGGGCTAAAGTGCATAAGAGCATAATAATAGCAGACTTTATATTACCTCTCATGAACAGACTCAATAAAACCAAGTCTGCTACTTTTCACTTTTTTTTGGTGTGTGTTTGCTGCTTCCAAAGGATCCCCTTTTCAGTATTTAAAGTCATTTGCAAACAAATAGTCTAATAATTTAAAACTAGTTCTAAAATAATATGAAAGGAATAATATGGTAATGGCCATGATAAATACAAAACATACTGCAGTCTCAGTTTGATTGAGACTCTTTATAAACGTTAGTGAAAAGTGTTTGCTACCGTTCATGTCCGCTAGACTCAGGTTGAACAGAACTCAATATTTAAATTGTCAGTAGTACAGAAATTGATTACATGGAACGTTCAATGAGGTATGTTCACATTATTCCAAAGCAAATTTATAAATGTATAAATGACTCATCAATTACTGTATTCAACCATCCAGACATGATATAAACAAAGAATAGGACATAAAGATATACAACTTATTTCCAATGGGGTCCTTATAATATAGTTCACTTTATGCATGCATGCATTAATGATGTTCATAGATATAAATAAACTGCGCATGCAACAAAAATAAATGGTTTACTGATATACTTGTAAAAAGGAAATGTTCATAGTTTAGAAAATATAACGACACACATTTTGCCATTCTTTTCTTTTGGTTTATACGCAGCTATTTTTTTCAATATTTTACCGCTAATAAACAATGGCGAGACTCGGAGTTGTCATAATTCAAAATATCGATTACATTACGTGACAGGCGGTGCTAATTACACAATGGTTGTACCAAGATTCAGTCTATGATAAATACAAAACATACTGCAGTCTCAGTTTGATTGAGACTCTTTATAAACGTTAGACTCAGGTTGAACAGAACTCAATATTTAAAATGTCAGTAGTACAGAAATTGATTACATGGAACTTTCAATGAGGTATTTTCACATTATTCCAAAGCAAATTTATAGATGTATAAATGACTCATCAATTACTGTATTCAACCATCCAGACATGATATAAACAAAGAATAGGACATAAAGATATACAACTTATTTCCATTGGGGTCTTTATAATATAGTTAACTTTATGCATGCATGCATTAATGATGTTCATAGATATAAATAAACTGCGCATGCAACAAAAATAATTGGTTTAATGATATACCTGTAAAAAGGAAATGTTCATAGTTTAGAAAATATAACGACACAAATTTTGCCATTCTTTTCCTTTGGTTTATAAACAGCTATTTTGTCAATATTGTACCGCTAATGAAAAATGGGGAGACTCGGAGTTGTCATAATTCAAAATATCGATTACATTTCGTGACAGGCGTTGCTAATCACACAATGGTTTTACCAATATTCAATCTAACCATTACATCGTTGAGAACCCTTCGCGATTATGTTTTTTAAAAAAGTAGACTACATTTGAAAAGTACGCTTGAACTTAGCACAATATATATAATATAAAGTGAGACGCGAAGCACATGCCAACTTAAACATGTGTTTTGAATTATAGTATATTTTCCACATACATTCTGATGCACGGTTTTGGATTTTAAACTGAATTTGTAATATCACTGATACGAACAGGCGATAACCTTGCTTCGAATATGCGACTACACTGATACAATTTGAAAAGGTAATATCACCTATCCGAACATCCAATCAATGGTGTCAATTTTTTAAAATAAATTATTAATATCATCAATTCGAATGGATTTGAATAAGTATCATGTATAAAAAAGAAATTACAATGTCGCCTATTAGAATGACAACGTGCAATCCCTATAAAACGAATACATGATATCACCATTTATTCAAATGGGAAATCACACTCAAAGTAGATATACAAGTCGATCAAGTAATGTATACTCAGTTGCAAAACTTTGAAAATTTTACTTTACACCCTAGCCTCTTTATCAAGCGACAGTCTCTTAATGATTAGACCTATTGAAAAACACGATATTGGCAATGGAATGATAAAAACGTTGGTACCAAACATGGCATATTCCTTTTGGAATTTGCCAATTTAATTCTAAAAAACTTTATACAATTAAATCTAAACAAAACTCAGTGTCCACTTTCTTTTGCAACTAAGTATAGCTATCACAGAACACAGTCAACCAAAATACGCTTTAAAACAAGCAAAATGTACAATGTTAAAGAAACTAACCCACCAAAGAACGGCAAAATTGCAATACAAAACCGTGTATCAAAACTCTATTCAGGTGTTCAGGTCATATAATAATGCAGATGTGTCGATTAAAAGTAACGGTTTATTCGGGTTCTAAAACCCGTGATTGAATATGCGTAAAATGAATTATGAGTTGGTAACACTTAATTCGACGATCCATTTCCGGTGTTTAGGCTGGCTGGTTAAAACCGTTATTGTTGTGTCTAAAGAGTTTGGATTCTCAAAATGTGTAAGTTATAAATATACCTTGTCGTTCGTAGGTTTAGAAACGGTGTATGTATATGTTTGAAAATTGTGGCTGTTGTTGGTGGGGTAGTTATTTTAAAAAGCAAGGCATGTGACAACATCAACAGAGACGGGTTGACAATAGAGCTACTGCCATGGAACGGCCAGTGCCCAAAAGTCAAGAGGAGTTTAAATCAGGTTCTAGGGCGCACCAAACATCACGCTTAATCCATTGTCATCCCAATAAAAAGGGAAAGTTTAAATAATGAAATTAATGGATTAATATGCAATATAAGTATAACACATAGATGATCATGCATATATTAATATAAAACAGCCTAGAAAAGTCACAATGCAAGTACTTAATGACTTGGCAGAAGCCGGATCAACACGAGAAAAACAATACAAGGGAACGATAAGACAAGATTTAAGACATACATCAAAAGCTACCGTCCTTTGAGGATTTAGGTAGACGTCTTCATAGGGTCGCAGTCTGTCCTGTCATCGCACAATCGAAGAGGAAAGCATAGTAGCGAATTGCAAATGGATCAACCACTAAACATGCCGTGCGTTGCAAAATTACAGGATCATAACCTCTTTTGATAAACGTTTTAACAAGTTTAATAAAGACTTTACGAAAGTGATTATGACCAAGGATCATACAAAGTTTGTAAATCATTTTGATAATGTTTGTCATCTATATCACTATATCAACTTCCGGACAGATGATATCATTAATTCATTTTGATATCGATGTTTCATTTTAAAAACATTATGTCACTTATTCGAATACAAATAAATATAAAGGTCGAACAAGAAATGCAGATTTCACAGAACACAGTAAACCACAAAACACGCAAAAGTACAAACATGAAAGGCAATGTTAATAAAGAATAAAGGCATAAGACGTCACAAACACAAAAAGGGTTGGCAATAGGGCTACCGCCTTGGAACGGTCAGTGGCAAAAACGGCCGCTGGGGGTTTAAACCAAGTTATACACTGTATCACTGGCTCGAATAAGTGATATTGCTGAATCATTTTACATACATGTACATGATTATATCACTGATTTGAATATGGATTCAAAAATAATATTGAATGACATATTTGAATGTGTGTATATTCACATATAAACAACAATATATCCGACATAAAAAAACTTGCTTGTGTTTATAAAGAGTTCAAATAATATGCTTACGGGTTTGACACCGTTTTTAAGTCGAATAAATTAGCATGTGTTTAAATCATACGGTATTGTCTTTCAAGTTTTTAGTTTTGTTACTGAAGACTTCGTTTTGAGAAACATGTATTATATATAAGAAGTTTACTAAATATGAGCCCACTCTATCTGTAATTCATGTTAAAGGAGTAGTTCGTGAAACTGAAAACCATGATTAAATGTAAGAAGAATAATTTGATGTGTTCGGATTGACAATTTGACATTTCTGTGTATAATTAAGATTACTTATGTAATGTGTGCGCGTGTGTGTACGAGGGAGTTTATATTTTCGGAAACATGCGCTAAAATTAAAAACACGTCTGTTTTGTATGCATTATTATACACCAAAACATCTTATTCCCACAATGTGGGGAAAACTGTCTGCCCTTGCTATCACGGCATCTAGAAAGCTTAAACCATTATTATTATTATTATTGGGTGGAGTGGAAAACAATTAGGTACGTGTAGGGTAAAATACGAAGTGTAGGTAACACAACTATGTTTTGTTTGGCCTTACGGTTGCACCTAGTCTAACATACATAGCAGTGTAGGTACATTGAAATTTAAAATTAATATAATGATGTTCAATGGTGCAAAGCCACGAAGTATTATATCATTTGCACACACTAACATAACTGTGACATACGATATATCTAAAACTTGAAAACCTTACCAAAGATCTTTCTTTATTAAATTGTCAACATTAATTACTAAACAAATCAAACATAATGGTGAAACGCTTTGAAGCCTATATTTAATTCTTAAAGCGACTGGAGGCGATCCGGACGTTTTGTGGGTGTCAATCCAAATCCAAATAAAACCACCAGAATATGTTTCAGTTTCATATCTAATAAGCATATTTACTAAAGTAGGCCACCAGGGGCGTTCCTGGGCATACGCACTGACGCACGTGCGTACAGGCTATTAAAGAAGCAAACAAATAAAAAAGGCTAAAAATGCGAAAAATGCAATAAAAACTGAAGGTATAGTGGGGTTAGGCACAATTTCCTTTTGATGGAATTTACACTTACTTGTCAATTTGGGTGCTGAAGACACATACACAATTAATTTAAGGTACAAGTAGGCCATATTGCATACTGACCGTTTCAAGACAATAACCCTGTCTTCACCACGCTTCCACAGCTACCCGTCAATATTGGAAATGCTGCTTTACAATTAATTCCATTATCTACATGCAATGTAAACTGGAGCAGAGTTATCTTGTCAAGCGATTATTCCACTGAAAACTGACTGCAAGACATCTGGATGATGGCAAGGCGTAGCTTCCTATAGGCCGTTTTGGCCGCGGCCTACATTTCGAAAAAATAAAAATGCCAAAAATGCACTTTAAATGTTTTCAGCTTCTTTTTAGTTATAAGATATATAATTTACGGTAAAAAGTAAGGATATTGATGCTCTTATAGACATATTCACCGGTACGAAATATACGCCAAAACGCACCTCCTAGCTGAAAAAAAATCCCGGGGGAGCCCGGACACCCTTAGAACTGGGCCTACACATCATATTCAGCCAAGCTACGCTCCTGGAAGGTAGTGGTAGAGACTCAACAAAGTACACATCTATTTATATTCTAACAACACGGAGCATGATCACCTGTTACACGAATTCGGATTTATAGCATTCGGAAAGACTAAATAACACAAAACTACATTAAATATATGCTAATTTTAAATTAAAAGCAGAAACTAATTAGTACATCAAAGCGTGCACAACTATGCAAGACCACTGACAAGCTAAATTATTATGTGTAATACCACAGTAAAGCAATATCCATTTAAATATGTTCTGGTGTTCTGGTGTTAAACCCAAAAATAAGTTTTTAACCCAAATATGAATACATCGATAACAAATACACTGGTCATATTTTTTGAAGGAAGTGAACACATTTCCCCATTTTTAATACATGAATTCAGGGGCGTTCCTGGGCATACGTACTGACGCACGTGCGTACAGGCTATTAAAGAAGCAAAGAAATAAAAAAGGCTAAAAATGCGAAAAAAGCAATAAAAACTGAAGGTATAGTGGGGTTAGGCACAATTGTGAATCCAAAACTCGATGGTGCGTATACCTAAATTAGCCCAAGGAAGGCCCCTGGCCACGTGATCCGTACGATTTAATTATTGTTATATTTTGCCATATTTTGTTATCTAATTATACATATTAATTTATATGATGTTTTAAGATTCATAGAAATTATTGTTTTGTGATCGAAGTATACTGTTTTAATTATATGTACAAGTGTTAAATGTAAATAGATTTAAGCCAATCAGTTGGCCATATTGCCTACTGACCATACCAGGTGGGTAACCCTTTCTTCACCACTCTTTGTGTTGTGTATTGTCGTGTATAACCAGTTGGCCATATTGCCAACTGACCATACCAAGTGGGTAACCCTTTCTTCAGCACTCTTTGTGTTGTGTATTGTCGTGTATAACCAGTTGGCCATATTGCCTACTGACCATACCAAGTGGGTAACCCTTTCTTCACCACTCTTTGTGTTGTGTATTGTGCTGTATAACAAGTTGGCCATATTGCCTACTTACCATACCAAGTGGGTAACCCTTTCTTCACTACTCTTTGTGTTGTATATTGTCGTTTTCATTGTATATTTAATATATTCTTGTTTGTGGTACAGTGCGGACCTACGGTGTCATTGAGATTGTGTGCTGTGGTTACTATAGTATCAATACAATCGACGTTTAAATTAATATTTATGATTAAGCAACAAATACCATCGTTGAGTTTTCCAAACCAAACATTTTCATAAAATATAATTCAGCCGAACTATATATGCGGCTTATGTAATGCTTGTTCACATTTCAGACGAAACTAAAGCCCACTATGAGGATTTTCACGTGTATTTGTGCTGGCACAAATTATTAACCAAGATCGCCTACAGTCCCTTTTAACTGTTATCTGTAACATCAAATAGATTATTGTCATACAAAAGAACCAAACAAGAATCAAGTGAAAGTAAGAAGGGGGAGACAGCAAAATAATACTCATGCAAGCATATGCATGTAAATGATTAAAATCAAATATGCTCCCATGCAAAGGGAAGACCTTCGCCTCTCACCGCTGCGGTTTCGAACTCGACTTGTAAATGAGGAAGTGTCGTTTCTTACGGATGGTGGGAGATGTACAGTACTGGTTCTATCCAAGAAAAGTGTGTTGTCTGTCCCCACCAAAAGAAATCGACCGTCATAATTATATAACCTTGCGTGAGTTGAAAATGACGTAAAACACCATACAAACAAAATGGAATAACGTACATCACATATCTGAATATCTTGTTTGTTATGAAACTATTTTATTTTTCAATTTCACAATTGCAGTTAAGTTTTCTAAATACATGTTTACAGAATATTAATCAAAAAAACATTTACTTGTGTTCATCCTTTCATTACGGGGTCCGAGTATTAACTTTCATACCCCATCCAACTCCTTTTCCAATAAGCGAAAACGGGGTTGGCTGGGGTATGACATAAAACCTTAATTGGGGCTTAAAAGGTTTGCATATTGTAAAAATAGAACATTAAATAGGTAACAGATTACTGCATTTTCTTCAGTAAAAAACGTTTTTAAACATGTTATATTGTTGACGTATCTGTTATGAAATTCTGCTTACATAAGCTTTCTAATCGCTTAATGGAATTAAGGCGGGCCCACGTAATGTGATTTCAAACAATGTTTTACTTCCATATTTATTTCTTTCTTTCATTATATTGCCTTACAAATACCGTTATTGTTAGGACCTTAAGATCTAGATTTTTTTTTAATCCAACCACCTACTTGTATTGAATTTATAAACAGGTTTATATAAATCATGTTAACCTCGTATTTTCATAATTCTGAATTGCTGTGTCCTGTTTATTTTATCGGCTTACCTTCATCAATAACATTTGTTTTTTATTCGGTTAATGCAAACTTCATTTGGAATCCCTAAAACTGTAAGAGGATATATGAGCTAATAAATTGATAATAGAGGGTTTCACCATTTTGTGTGCACAGTTAGGTTTACTATACTATTCGATATGGGCTTGTATGCCCTACTACATACCCCCGTTTTAAATATGTACAGCTGCTTGCAAGACATGAATATTAATAGTCTAGAGGCCAATCAACGATTTTTGAGTCGAGTACAACATTTTTCGACGAGCATAGTGGTATCATTCGGAAGAGTAATATCATGCCTATGTCGTGGTACCCGTGTTTAGCCCTGATTTTGTATATGACAGGGTACATTGAGGTCAAAGGTCATGACCCTTTTTTTTGAATATTTAATGGAATAATTGAATTTACATTTTTGAAAGCCATTATTATTTTGTTTATGCACGAAGCATATTTCAATCATAAGCTAACACACATAAAAGGCTCAGAGGTGAGCTGATATACGGTGATAAGTCTTCGTCCGTCGTCCATCCGTCCGCCCATCCGCCGTCCATCCGCATATTCGCCGTCTGTCCGGAAAACGTTTAATAGCCACTCAATGAACTGTGAGTCGAGTTCAACAATTTTCGAGGAGCAAAGAGACAGGTATCATTCGAAAGGATAATATCTTACCTTTGTCGTGATACTCGTGTTCTGCGCTTATTTTGTATGTGACAGGGATAAATTGAGGTCAAAGGTCATGACCCTATTCAGAATATTTAATGAAATAATTGAATGTACATTTTTGAAAGCCATTATTATTTGTTTATGCACGAAGCATATTTCGATCATAAGATAACATACGTAAAAGGCTCAGAGGTGAACTGATATACGGTGATAAGTCTTCGTTCGTCCGCCCATCCGCCCATACATCATCCGTCCGGGAGAACGTCTAGTAGCCAATCATTGAAATGTGAGTCGAGTTCAGCATTATGGAGGAGTAAAGAGACAGGTGTCACTCGAAAGGGTAATATTTTACCTTTGTCGTGGTGCCCATGTTCTGTCCTGTACTTGTATGTGTGACAGGGGTAAACTGAGGTCAAAGTTCATGATCCTTTGCAGAATATTTAATTGAAAAATTGAATGTACAATTTTGAAAACCATTATTGTTTTGTTTATGCATGAAGTATCTTTAGGTCATAAGTTAACATTAGTAAAAGGCTTAGAGGTCAGCTAATGTACGGTGATAATTCTTCGTTTGTAGTCCGTCGTTTGTAGTCCAATCCGCCGTCCGTCCGCCCATTTGATGTCTGTCCGGAAGAACGTGTAATACCCACTCCATGAATTGGGAGTCGAGTTCCAACTATTGCGAGCAGAAATGAGTTATCATTCTCCCGCTTTTGTCGTGGTACCCGTGTTCAGCCCTGGTTTTGGATAAATCGGGGTAAATTGAGGTCAAATGTCATAACCCTTTTTCACAATAATTAAATAAAAAATAAAATGACATGTACAGTTTTGAAAAGCATTATTATCACTCCGTTTGTGTATGAAACTACTTTCGGTAATAAGCTAACATGAGCCAAAGGTTTATATGTGAGGTTATATATAATGATAACTCTTTTTCGTTTCGTCTGTCCGTCCGTCCGCCCATCCGCCGTCTCGTCCGCCCATTCACCGTCTGTCCATACGTAATGTGTTGACCAATCGACGAATTTTGAGTCGAATTCAACATTTTGAAAGTATCATAGAGACATGTATCACTCGATACGATGTTTACCCGTGTTTAGTCAGTCCTGATTTTGGATATTGCAAGTAAAGTCGGTCATGACTATGTTTCACAAGAATTAAATGAAAAACAAATGAAAAACATTTAAAAAATCTTATTTCTTATTTATATATAAATCATCTTTCGTGTATTATCGCAAGATGAGCTAAAGGCTTAGAGAAAGGCTCAGAGATGAACTAGTATACAGTGATCACATTTCCTTGCAAGGCGAGGTGTTTTTGTTTTTTACTTTAAACGGCTTTTTCTCAGAAACAGTTTTTATCCGATTTGACCACACTTCGCATGCCGGTCATCCTGATATCATTGGTTTCCCATTTTGTTTAACTAAGGTCAGTACGACATCCAAGATGGCCGCCATTACTAAACATATTTTATATCTTAAAACACCTTTAGTTTTCCCAAGAACTGATGAACGGCTTTTGACAGTTTTGCTCAGAAATGATTCCTCGGTACTGGACCATCAAGCTTGTTCAAACAAAGTCCCTTGTATAGTGATTTCACATGTTTCCTTATACTTATATATGAAAAGAGTCCATACAAAATATCTTCTCTGAAACAACATGGCACACAGGTTTTATATAGAGCGTGTTAAATCATGAATCTAAAGTAATATTTGGTCTACCAGGAGTCACGGGTGTTTTATAGACACATACAATTTTGAAATGTGTTCTATTTCTTCGTTCGTTCGCTTGCTGTTCGTTCATTCGTTCGCTGTTCGTTCGTTCGTCCGTTTGTTCGTTCATTCATTCATTTTTTTATCGTTCGTTCGCTCGTTCGTATATGTGTTCATTCGTTCACTGTTCGTTCGTTAACTCACTCATTCACTCACCCATTTATTTATTTGTTTGTTCGTTCGCTTGTTTGTTTTCTGTTTGATCGTTCGTTCGTTCGTTCGTTCATGCATTCATGAATATCTTTACATAATTAATATATGCATTCTATCCAAACTTAGTTTGCTAATGTCCCTGTCTTTTACACATATATAATATTCATTTATGTTGTTAAGTTTACACTGAATCATAAGGTCACATACACCAAATATTTCCTTAATAATATTCATTAATAAATAGTTATAATTTAAGGAATACATGGTTTACGTTTAACTATAACAGTTTCCACTGAATAGGGACACATTGATTCATACTGTAATCTTTAATTTCTAACGAAAGATTTTTTCTTCATTTTAATTTATTCTAACTCATTCAGAATAGGTTAGATAATTTGTTAAAACTCTCTAGTTTTCACTCATTTCTGTTTTTCCCTTAAACCACCCACATTTCTTATATGTGATACTACAAATTAGTTTAAAGCATTGAGATATATGGATTAAGCACCAAAACGTCGAGAGAAGAAAATGTTTGGTAGGGAGATATTTGCATTTAAAAGATTAAACACAAGAAGTTGCGTAGATATAGCGATAATGTAACGTCAGGCTAGTCAAAGATGTTCTAAGGTGGTAGTATTCGCGGCAGAAGGTTACATGTTTATATTTCAATTATATCATATCTGTAAGTTAATCACGAATAGTGTGCATATCCCAAAAAATCACAACGAGTACCGCGATGGATCATGATAGTTCAGCAAAATATATTCTTGACGTTAACGTTAACTAGCATACTCGTCGTCATCGTCGATTGTTTGTTTGTTTGTATGATGTTTTACGTCACTTTCAACACATGTAATGTTATATATGACGGTCGATTGTTTGTGGTGGAGGCAGACCACCCACTTTCCGAGCTCCCAGTGGGATTCGAACCCGCAGCGGTGAAAGGCGAAGGTTTACTACGCAACGTCGTTAACCATTCGGCCACGGAGACGCTTCGTCATCGTCGAAACCCACCTTTGATTGATTACGTTATCACTCCATTCCATCGTGATGAAAGGCGAGTTCCGACGATGACTCGTCATTCAGCAGGCTGACATCTTACAATAAAAAGACAGCTATTCATTATATAACTATATGTGTGATACAAATAAAAAAGCCGCTGGAGGAGTTTCGATTCTTCCTCACAGAACTGTTGCAATGAAAACTGATTTACAAGCTGTTGTGGTCAGTGTTACGATGCAGAGTTATAACAATATGCTCCTTATATTTACCACCTAGTTCTTCACTAGGGCATGCGTGTGTTATACTCATTCATATTTATAACAAGGTGTGCAATTACCAGAATGTATACCCTGCTTTGCACCGTTAACGGTCAAACACATCTTGTTTGAATGTGTAGACTTTGATCCCATGCGTCAAATGTACTACAATGTTAATACTATGAAAGAGTTATTTGATACTATAGATTTTAGTCTAGTTTTAGATTTCCTGAAAGAAATCTGACAATATAAATCATTATAATATGTTCTTATATATATATACTTGTTTATATACCCGTTGACGGGCATTTGTTGATTTGCATAACTACCATATCATCCCTTTCTTGTAAATAGTTTTATCTTTATATATTTACATTAGTTTTTAATTACTACTTCATTTCTTCATCTTTCATCAGTTTTTGCTCACAATATGACCTATTTATGTGTCGACGTGCCGTAAAACACCTTTCATTCCTTTAATACAAGTGAGCAGACATGAAATATCATGTATGCTATTTGTTATTTTAAAAAGGCATGATATTTTCCCAATAATTTGCTTGCTTACGGTTCTAACCAAGTTGTAAAATGAATAATCATACATGCTGTGTTTTTAAAATGTTAATATATCATGAAATATAAAATAAAAAAACATAAAAACCGAAAATCATTACTGCGAACCTAATCCTAATGTTATTTACGTATATAGTTCGCGTTTCGCAAATGCAGTGCTTAACGGCTCATCCACGCAGTACTGGTTAGGTATAGCCGCCCCAGAGACAGGGTTATAATATATATGAATCCGGGAATTCTTACTAATGGATAGTAATTTTTTTATCGTTTATAACATGTTCAAGAGGGATATACTCCGATAAACGGAACAGTTTTGTTTACGTCCCCATCTGACGAACGAGGCTGGGCGTGTGTTGCTTACGAACATTCAAACGATACTTGTTTCACGTGTGAAGCTTGTACCAGAGACCGCCAAACCTTCACCCATAAAACATATCAGATATTTATTGAAGGTATCAACAATTTATTTTCCTTATCAATTGGCATTCCTTGTCAATTGGCATTCCTTATCACTTAACTCTATAAAATGCCATGTTCAACATTGAATTTTCATATAACAAAATCGTAAAATATGAGCCTTCAACGTAAGCATCACTTTCAAAATCAGGACTATAGACGGGTTCTTTTATAAACTTGAACGTTTATTTATTACAACTGCATTCATTAAACAAATGTTTTAACAGTATTTTCCCGACATGAAAACTACCAGGAAAATAAATATATTGTTCACACTTTAAAAAGTGACTTCAGAACCACGTTAATAGTGTCAACGTTTCATGCGGTATTTACAATAGTTAGCAAGCCAAACTCGTGATATAAAGATTAAATTTATGTTTAAGGTATCATAAACCACTGTATAAATTGTGTTATCTTATATGAACTGAACACTTACAAAACTATCATGGTAAATTTTCATTTTCACGTAATAAAAAACGTGGAAAAGGGTTATAACCTTGGACCTCGATTTTCTCTCGTCACTTCCAAAACCACAGCTAAACACGGATACCATGAAAAAGGCGAGGGTGTAACCTTTCCAATGATACCAAACACTTTGCTCCTCGCAAAATGTTGAACACGAGCCTTAACTAGAGCAGATAGCCTAAAGTGACCTCTAGTCTATAATGGTATTATGTACTTTAAATAGACGAGAGCTGTTAACAGTGTTAGCAAAGATTGTCAAAATCGCCTACGCAGTTTGTAAACATGTATTATATTTTATGAAGTATTTCGGGTCGTATTACACATCTAATTGCAAAGGAACTCTTTATTTGTCTTGTTTTGTCGATATCCAGTCATTTCACAAATATAAAGGTTATTGAATCTGTATGGTGAGATATTACCTGAAACGAGTTTAATTTGCGAGATCACATGTGCCATCAAGGCTATACAAAATAACATTAAAGGGACACACGGCAATCTCGAAGTTTTGATCGAACATTAAAATTATCATCTCGATGTATAAATCTGATATGATTTTTATTTTAAAACTGCTTGCATACAATTAAATAAAATGTATAACTTTCAATTTATTTTCTTTAAAACAGTATTATCAACATTTAGTAAAATGCAAACAATTAATTTAAACTGTTCTAATAATTGATATTAACGATAACACACATGCAAGTTATATAAAAAAAACTAAAGAGACGCCACGAGTTATAAACAAAGCAAAATTGCCATCTGTCCCTTTAACTTCGTGTGTTCGTGTTTTGTTCAGGATTCCGACATTTCAATTCGGAAGTATTGACTGGTATTGGTAGAGTCCGCCTGGCATTCTGGAGTTTGTGGGTGCAAACACCGGACGGATCACCCCAAATAATTTATAAAATGGTACTACTAGCGTCCGTGCCTGACGCTCAGTATATTAAGGGTAGTTCTAGGAGTGGTCGGTCCGGTGTGAATAGAATGTGACGGGATGGGGTATCATGGCATGTGTCTACGGCGAAATATGCCAGACTGGCTTCACTATAAAGCTATTCGACCCTACCCTACCTATACTCAGTTGCAAAAGAAAGTGGACACTGAGTTTTGTTTAGATTTAATTGTATAAAGTTTTTTAGAATTAAATTGGCAAATTCCAAAAGTTTGGTACCAACGTTTTTATCATTCCATTGCTAGTCTCATGAAGAAGAATAAACAAAATTTTATTCATAAATCAATAGGCCATCGGCCCGTGAGATACTATAAATGCCTATATACATAGAATCATGTTGCCATTTGTTTGAGTATATATACGATGTTAATATCGAAAGGAAACTAAACGTTTTTGCGTACATATGGCCTACTAAGTATTAAACGCATTTTAATTTAAACTTCTTGCTGTTGAATACTAACAGTTTTCTTCGTAACACTCACCCTTCTCATAGGAGTAACACGACAACAACACATAAGTTATAAATATATATGTATTATTTATTGGTATAAGCCATTGGACGACCGACTGACTAACCTTATTAACATTAATTAATAACTCACTTCACCTTCAACTTATAATACGATACACAAGAAACTACACCTATAAAATATAGCAATCTCTCATCACAAACTTGCGCCAATCTATTGTTGTCACATGACATATGTCAAACTGAATTCAGATCGCTTACGCGAACTATAGTACATATGGACCTAGACCACCATTATTTTTACATAGGGTTGTTAATAAATACCTACCCGAAAATATCCAGTCCTGACTATGCTGGCCATATAACACACACAATGTAGTATCAGTCATGCCCAGTGCAACACAAAAATGGGCCTTAGATGATTTGCTGACCTGCTCTTTTTCACAAAATATTTTCCAAACTGAAAGTAAACACCTTCTTTTTGAATTCTGAGGTCAAAATGACCAAAGTACACTTCAAACTGTGCTTCACAAAAAGTAGTGCAGCATGTCCAGCTTACCTTCAATTTTCATGCGGTTTTCACTAGAAGCAAGTTAAATGTTTCAGAAATAAAGGAAAACATTCAATACATACCAGCCCTGTGTCTTTCACCACTCCTATGCTTCACAGTAACTTACTCAATAGTTTACCTGAGGGAACTTTTGCGTTCCACCAGATTGGGCCCATGGTACCCGGTCTAGCTCCTATATGAAGCAAACGCAATATTTCCCGATTACTGAATAAGCAAAGGAGATACGATTTTATATCTACTATTTTAGCATACAACCAACCCAGTATTCTCCCTTATATAATACACTTTCGTTCGACTGCATTACAAGCAACTTTCAATGGTGGTAAATTAACCATAAACTGTATTAAACAAATGTTATCATTTCTAATATATAAAATGTTATCCTAACTGCAACAGCTCCACCAACTACGTCGTACTTTAAACAGAGCACCATCTATGTGATACCGAGCCGTCCGCGAAAAACCCACGTATGGGAAGCATCTATCCGATAACATTTTTATTCAAGGTATCACTCAGGATAAGATCTCGGACTTGATCTTTAACTATCAAAAGTACAAATGTTTCAATAATCAATGGAACCAATACAGCCCGGACAACACCAATATCATGAAATGTCTTCAAATCCATAATATGTAAGTTACTGCAACAAGATTTACTAAGAATCTAACATTTTAACGTGTTAACTGGTCAGTCATCCAACGCTGAATGGCAAAAACCGGCGTTCTACATGCCACGTGCACTCCACTGAGAGTGCGCCCCCTATGAGAATAACTCACTCGAAGAGAAATTAATTATCGTCTAATTCGCTTCTCTCAAGCGACAATAATTTCATTTATCGTTTAACATACCGTAACTATACTATTCCTTTAACTGTTCTACTTGATTCAGTAAGTACAATTTTCTAATATTTACAATTTAATCTTAAATGTACTGTAGACGATCTGGAAGAGTGATTGTGTCAATCCGAATACAAATGAAAATTCTTAATAATGAACTTCATTTCATATGAAATATACATGTGCATTAAAAGAAGCCGCATGTTACCTTCGGGTTAATTATTGTTTATAAAAATGTTTGGATCTTACGACGGTTTTGGCGCGCAATATGACCTATGTATGTGTCGACGTGCCGTAAAACACCATTCATTTATTCTGAAAAACACGACGGCTCGGCTAGTTTTAGTTTGCGAAATCATCGATATTGATTAAATCTGTGTTTACCTTGTTAATAGTTGTGCGTATTATTCAAATAAAATGTACGTCGACTACAAAACAAGAATGTATAAGAACCGTTAAGTATCAACCTGTTAAGTATCAACCTAGGTTGATGATAATGTATACTGCATATGAAAAAACACTGAAAACAGTTTCATAGTTTTGTTCGTATTTGGATTGATGCCCATAATTCTTCAAGAATTACTCCAGTCCATTTAAAAACGCATTTAAACTGTATTAATGCTGAAATCATACATATACGTATAACCAAGTTTGACACAGATTCGTCAAACAAATAATAATAGGTATTTTTTCTTAAAGTTAATTCTCTCAATAAACAAGAATGCGTGGTCCAGTGGTAGAGCGCCAAACTCAGAATCGAGAGGTCGTGGGTTCGATCCAAGCCGCGGCCACGTTATTTATCCTTGAGCAAGATAATTAATCCACATTGCTTACTACTGGTTCTACCCAGGAAGCCATTGAGAGTGATTGATCTAAGTTGCAATAACTTGTTTCGCAATCGATGTAAAATAACTATGTTTAAACTAAACCCATAAAACTAGTGAAAACGTACGACATTAATTGTTGACAGAGACATACAGTTGTAATAACACTTTGCATGGTTGCCGTATATAAGAGGAAGGATGGTCAGGGACTCTCTGTCTGTCTGTCTGTCTGTCTGCCTGCCTGCCTGCCTGCCTGTATCTTTCTATCTATCTATCTATCTATCTATCTATCTATCTATCTATCTATCTATCTATCTATCTATCTATCTATCTATCTATCTATCTATCTATCTATCTATCTATCTATCTATCTATCTATCTATCTATCTATCTATCTATCTATCTATCTATCTATCTATCTATCTATCTATCTATCTATCTATCTATCTATCTATCTATCTATCTATCTATCTATCTATCTATCTATCTATCTATCTATTTATCTATCTATCTATCTATCTATCTATCTATATATCTATCTATCTATCTATCTATCTATCTATCTATCTATCTATCTATCTATCTATCTATCTATCTATCTATCTATCTATCTATCTATCTATCTATCTATCTATCTATCTATATATCTATCTTTCTATCTATCTATCTATCTATCTATCTATCTATCTATCTATCTATCTATCTATCTATCTATCTATCTATCTATCTATCTATCTATCTATCTATCTATCTATCTATCTATCTATCTATCTATCTATCTATCTATCTATCTATCTATCTATCTATCTATCTATCTATCTATCTATCTATCTATCTACCTACCTACCTACCTACCTACCTACCTACCTACCTACCTACCTACCTACCTACCTACCTACCTACCTATCTGTCTATCTGTCTATCTCTACCACCCATCCACGAACCCACCTACCTACCTACCTACCTACCTACCTACCTACCTACCTACCTACCTACCTACCTACATCCCAAGCCGAGGGACGAGGCTTAGGGAAAATGATTTGCCTAATAATACACAGAAGAAGTGAACTTGCACCGGTAAGGCTTGCACCCAGGTCCTCCGCATTTCAAATCCAGCGTGCTATTAACGAGACCACGCTAGCCCCATTGAAGAGTAAGAGTTCCCCGCTGAAGTTGTTGACCCCCGCACCCACCCCAGCTAAAACTTCTGTTTTTATTCCAAGTTTGAACTGATCTAATTAAATAGTTTTTATTCGCCATTCTATTTGTGAGACATTTTACTTAATTATATGTTGACTATTATAGATATTATTTATACGTATTTCTATATGGCATTTTTAAGATGCATAATATCACAAATGTAAGAATAGTTTGCATAAATAAAACTGAATTCAACTGAAACACGCTCTTGTTAAATATTAATCATGCTGGCTATTAAGTTTGAACCGCAAGTCGCAGATTTATCCTGCCCCGCTGATATCAAACCGATATACACTGAACGACTTTAAAAACCCAACACGGGAATTTCCACTATATACTGTATGTACACTATGTTGCTTTTAATCGAATGGCACATGGCTACATAAGACCTTTCCTTTTGGAAAAAAATAAATAAATAAACAAATAATAAAGCAAATAGTACTCCTTCAACGTTTCATTATTGACAGAGTACGCGTTTGACTCAAGCATGTGAGCAAACTTAGGATGCAAAATTTTACGTTAAATACAGTACTGAACTGGCTCGATTTTTCAAAGAGCAACTTCAACATTTATGAAGTTCTTGTTACAAGGTGTAGTGTGATTAAAACGTCTACAACATCACAGTTGTGTCCTTTCTCTTATTAACTGCAACTTTTTGTTTACAAAACATCTTGGGATTCTTTGGAATATTATGTGCGATTAAGTGTGCAGTATATACAATATATAGCGGAAATTCCCGTGTTGCGTTTTTAAAGTCGTTCAGTATACTTCGAACAGGGGCGCGTGTTAATTAATTATTATTAATAACAGTTAATAATAATACTTTGATATAATGTGTTAATATTGTGATTAAAATTGGGTTACTGTGCAAATAACTGGAAAGCATGTAGTCACTCTTTTAACATTTTCATATTCATGTATTTGAGTACAGACAGACTTATACTTCAATATATAAGGGAAATAACCCATCATCAAAATAGGTTGTTCATATCGTTGGGTTGTCTCCCTTGAATTATAACACTTCTACGTACTATTCAGTTAATCAAAAATCAAGCTTGTGTTTCTTTATATGTTATGATATTATTATATTGACTGTTACGCCAGAAATGGTCAAATTTGAACTCTTTTAGTGTCTTCGTGTCTACTTGGTTTATTTTAAAACATACAAACAAAGATATGTAGAAGGTTTGACACTTAATCATGTTAGAGTAACATCCCAGGAATATTTCTAGGCCTGTTGAAGTCGTGATTTGTGGTAGCACTAAAAGGGTATGCCAGATGGCCTCCAAGATGGCAGCCAAAGTGTGATACAGTCATGATAATTGTTTTGTTGTAGAACAGTTGTACCATTAAAGATATTATTATATACATTTACAAGTAGTAGGTAGACAATTTATCTCACGTAACAGGGGCGTACCTGGAGCATTTTGAAATGTACGCCAGATATGAGAAGCGTAGCTGCGAACCGAGCAGCGACGCTGCGAGGGGGTAGGGTGGTGGGTAGGTGTGGGGAGGGTCGCCGGTGGGGGTTTGGAAAGTTTGAAAATTAGGAGGCAAATTATGCGTTCTCAAGCTATATTTCAGCGTTAATATGGCATTTTGAACATTTATTTTTTCACTTTTGCTGACGTATTGTACACATTGGCGTACGTGCGTATGCCTGGATACGCGCCTGCGTAAGATTGGGTAATATATGGCAAAGTTCAAGGTCACAGTCAATTTTTGGTGTCTGTGTTTTCGTGGTTTATTTTAAAGCACACAAACAGAGATCTGTAGCAGTTTGGACAGTTTTTCATGTTAAAGTAATATCCCAGGAATATTTCTAGCCCTGTTATAGTCATATACTGAGGTAGCACTAAACTGTTATTTAAGATGGCGTCCAAGATGGCAACTAAAATGCGATATACAGTCAGTAATATATCACATATCTGTCCTATGCGAAAAAGCAAACTATGATTGAAGGACCAAATGACATATAAAACTTTGCGTATGCTGTAAAGGAGCTGCCAATATGTTATATAGAGCTTGACGAACATTTGTATATATCATAACATGTTCATGTCCTAGTCTCAATTTGGAAACAAATCGGGGGTCAAATACATGGATCAATATTAGAGACGTTTCTGCTGTTTAGTCTATACAGATATAAGACGATTCTTAATGATATATATGCCTTTACAATATGATGACACGTACAACCCAGGTCAGTAATATGAAGAAAAGGCAGAAGTGAATGGCTGCGTTAAAGAGACATTTGGCGATTACGATTTGTACTGTCTGCCATGCACGTTTCCATACGAGTGACTTAAAATTAGCCCTTTTGATGTGATGTTTAAGGCTGTTTCACGTAAGTGATATAGTTTAATTTAGTATGATTCCATTGACAAAACTGTATCTTATATCGTCTGCAGGATCCCTAACATTTTTGGAGACATATAAAACGCAAACAAACTTGCCAATGGACATTGCATTTTCCAAATATAATACCTCATCTTCCAGTGCAATGAAGTACTTCTGTTTCCTGTTTCAGACTTACAGTTCTTTAACATATTTAGAGCATATATATCTTGCCTTATCCATAAATCTTTACATTCTGGAAAAAGATATGTAATAATGACAAATAACACATCTTGCCAATATCTTGCCATTTCTTTACTTTTATTTTTCAAACTCACGAATACATTATATTACTACCGACTTCTTTGGGTCTATGCTCATGTATTTCACTGAATAAAAGTCAGACAGTTATTTGGTTATGCAAAATATCTGCTAAATGCGAGATGCTTAGGTTGCCTTGATTAAATTAATATTTACCCTTTAAGTTGTGTGTTAACACAGTTTCTGAAATTATTGTCCTATAACTGCGATTTTTATAGGTAGATCTAATTTTGCATCAATATTGTCAATACATGATTCCAGTGCATCAGTGAAGTAACAAGAGATTATTGTTTAAGCGCTTGTTTCAGCCAAAGGTTTTTTGGTCTTTTAAGATAAAATTAATCTACTTCCTAAATAAGTTGTATGTCAGTGAAACAGACATTTTTAGTGGTAAATAAACATATCTTACTTTTCAAAATCGATTGAGAAATAAAACATTCATGCGCGAGTTATTTTTGATGGGGCATTTTCAATGCAAAATTCTGCTGCATTAAAAATTTAAAAAACATTTATTTTTAGAATTTGTATCCAAAAATGGTTTTAAATTGTTGGATATTAATACATTACACCCTGAAAGTTTTATAGCAAAACATGAAGGCTAACTGAAGTAATTTGAAATTTCTTAATTTTCTGCTGTTCCACCACTGAACAAGGAATTTACATAGGAAAGGCCCCATCAAAAAATCATTTTGGTTGCAAAATATTTATTTCTCACCCGATTTTCAAATTTAAAGTAGTTTTATTTACCACTAAAAATGCCAGTTCTAATGATATATAACTGATGTGCGTATAATATTAATTAAATTACTCAAGTTACTGCAGAAAAACCTTTGGGTGAAACAAGCGCCCCAAACTATACTGTAGTTCACGGAGTAGGCCTACAGTATCCCCTAGAAGTGCACAACTTTAACAAGTTTACTTATATTATGACTAGATCGATTTTAAAAAGAAGACACTTTTAAAAAATAATCTTAAACACATGAACAAAATTGAATTTAAACAGAAAATGATTCTTTACAGTGTTTTTTTATGCCTAATTTGGGGCCGTTATTCGGCCCCATTCACAATGCCAAAAAGTATACTTTTTTCACAATTATATCCAAAAAATTCACAATCTGCAAATTTTTTTTTTTTTTTTTTTTTAGGGTAAATACAGACCAGTAAGGATACTAGTCTTAATATACGCTGGTGTTAAAACTAGTCTGTATTTACCAAAAACAAAACTTAAAACCTAGGGATATTAAACTGTGAAATTAAAAGTGAAAAATGTTTCTTTTTCTTTTGTTATAATATTTCACAATTTTCACAATTTCTAGAAAAATGCCGCTATTTTTCACAATGGCACAGGCACAGGCTGCATTCACAAAACACATAAAAAAACACTGCTTTACTACCGATGACTCTTCTATGCACTGTAGATGGGTTCGTCTGAGTTCATTTAGGGTCATTTCAGTTCATTTCTGGTATTACGTCAGAGTTCTCTCTGGAATATTCCTTTCAAACAGCAGACGATGGACACCGGATATGTTTCGTCGGAAAAAAGTAGATTTTATAAAGTTTATAAGAAGGTAATTGATAACCTTTGATTATTAATCGCCAATTATCATAATGTACTGTATTTGCTACCCTGTAGATGATGCACAAATAAGGATTTGAAAAGTTTAACTTTTCACCGCGTAAAATTCACTGCAAAAAAAACAACCATTCTGCAAAACAAACACACGTGGCTTTGATATAATTGTGTATGCCCCACCACCAATGTTAGGCAGGCCGCATGATTTGACATTCCCTCGATTTGTTTCTGCTAAAAACACTAAAAGATGAAAAGGGGGTTAAAGGACCCCAGGGATGGGCAGATTTTTTTTTTTAAGATTTTTTATTTTTACCTTCTGATTTTTTTTGATTTTTTTTAATGAACATCTTATGAAAAACAATGTATCTTTCTAAAGAATTATATTCTACTTTGATTTTTGAAAATTTGAAAAACATGCGGCCTACCTACTGTAGTGTACCACTAGGTTCTTGTGGCTCGATTCCCTGGAGATTTGGGTAGTCAGCAGTTTCCCGTCATCTCAGCCCACATGACCCAGCCAGACGTCATGTGACACCATCCAAGCTCCCTGATTGGTAGCGGCTCGGCGAGGAGGCGGTCCCTCGAACTCAAGTGGCCATGATGGAAGTTGTGCTTGACTAGAGCGGAGACAATTACTGTGATTACTTGGATATACGTATTGGATATTATATACAGTGCCTGACGGGACCTACAATGGACAGGTAGGAACACTTTACAACCAATGTGGAGTGGACATAATAGTGTTCCCATTATCCGTCCGTCCCAAGTTTTACAGGATGGATTTCAGATTTGAGAAGTCACCTTTGTTTTTAAAAACTAAATTTAATTCATAATTTTGATAGAGCATCATCAAAACAACTGACCAATCAGTGACCAGAAATAAGACGTGCATAATACATTCTGGAAGGTGATAAACTCGGTCTTTATCCTTGATGTTCAACCAAGTTTTTAAAGTATCTGCCAGTCTTCGAATTAAACCACTAGTCCGTAGCCCGGGGCTAGTAAACTGTCATTCGGGCTAGCAATTTTTTTTTAATTTATGTATTCGGGATAAAGGAAAATTTGTTGGAGTTTGTGCATGTTTTGCATATCATTTTAAGCGTCTTCGAACCAAGATTTTGAAAATAATAATATTTTTGCACAAATATTTTATTATTAATATTTTGTAAACATGTAACCGTAATTTGGGCATCATACGACGGAATCTCAAAATACTTCAAAATGAGAAATAAATGAAAATTCATAATGAAAATAATTCTGTTTTGATATACTGAAGGCTGTGCCAAGCCGAAAATCCCATGCCAACTAATATAACGTTACGTATTTTGACCTCGAAAGTGACCTCGTGTTGAACTGCATGTCGCAATAGACAGTGGTGATGCATATTAACCAAACACACGCGTTTAATTGAAGTTTCTAGTAAAAGATGAACATGCAATATAGCATCCGTGTTATATTTAACCATACCGTCAATACTGTTCTTTGATCGGACATGAGATGTCGCTTTATTTATAGGTTCGTCGACGTTTGTTTACAATAATTTTCTGGCTACACTCTGTTTTGACGAAATTGTATTCTTACGCCAGAAATAGTCTTCTCAAACTTATCGAGTAAGATGGGGAGTTTTTCTCAATTTTAATAAAGTTTTATATTTCCGTGTTGATTTAAGATCATACGCATCCTAATTTTCTATAAATATTACACAGTTACTACATCCTTTAATATTTTCACATTTACGACGTGCACCTGCAACGTGGGACCTACTTTTTCGGTTATAATTTCCGGTGTATGTTATTCGTATGTTATTTGGCACTTCCGAAATCGCGAAAAATATGATAATATTTTCTTCTGGATATGGACGATTTCTATACAGCATTTGACAAAGCAAGGTAGATATATGATTGTCTGACCTAGCTTAAGTTGGTTGCTTATGCGATCGCCTCCCGATCAGCATGAAACATTCATAAAACCGTACTCATATCCAGCTGTCAAACCTCCATAATACCCGTGCAAGCATGCACGTGAAGATATCAAAATAGGCATAAAAATAGGCCCAAATTGTAAATATATTTGAAAATATAGGTGTTTTAGTTTTATAAATTATGGGTATTGTGTCAGCCGTTAAATAAAAAAAATTGAGATTCCGTCTTATGATGCCCAAATTACGGTTACATTTTAACAAATTATTAATAATAATAATAAAAATTATGCAAAAACATTATTATTTTCAATATCTTGGTTTGAAGACGCTTAAAACGATATGCTAAACATGCACAAACTCCAACAAAATCACATATAAAACTAAATTTACTTTCTTTTTCATTTAGGGGGTTTAGAGGAACCTTAATTCAAAGACTGATCTACAGTGTGATTATTTTAAAACCCTGCATATTTCATGAACATTCATGCAAATTGAATCAATATATGTACCTTTTGAAAGGTATCAAAATCTTGAATATTATCGTCTGTTTACTCTGACAAAGATTTTTAATATTACTATAGAACCTAAGGATAAAAACCGAGTAACATACATTTTACCACCTACTGAAAATAAGATTAAATCTCAACATCTCTGCATTGAAAAATTATGAATAAAAAACAAAATTTAATAAAAATAAAAACATTCATTTTATTTTTTATTCAAACACAGTTTTTTTATTGATTCTTTAATATTGAAGTAAAGTAAACCCAAGGGGAAAAATGCAGCCGGTATGAGACTCGAACACGGGACCCCTGGCTTACAGGGTCTACCTGTGCTAACACATACATGTGATATTTTTCAGGAGGGTTACCTGGGAGATTTGACTTTTTTTCCAGGGAGATTTGACAAAAACCAGGGATGTTTTTATTCTCGAATTTTTAACGCGTATCGGTAGCTTTTTTTTCTGATATAAACCTTAATAAAGGGCGTAAATCAGCATAAAAACATGATATTTTATACATACAATACTGTTTATGTCATGTTAGCATAGCATATAATTAAGTATAGCATTTAATTAAGCATAGCATTTAATTAAGCATAGCAAAACGAAGCATAGCACATAATGAAGATGCTTCCCATTTTATACACAGACAAAACACTTTTCTAATCATGACAAACTGCAATCAATTAGTTGAAATCATCATCCTTTAATTGTCCTCAATTATATTATAATTTTAATCCAATTAATACACCAAATATCAATCGATGCTGAATTCACTATTGCTTGGGGCGCTTGTTTCAGCCAAAAGTTTTTCTGCAGTAACTAGAGCAATTTAAATAATACGTACATCAGTTATATATCATTAGAACTGGCAGTTTTAGTGGTAAATAAAACTACTTTTCTTTTGAAAATCGGTGAGAAATAAATATTTTACAGCCAAAATGATTTTTTGATGGGGCTTTTCCTATGTAAATTCCTCGCTGGTGGGACAGCCGACAATTAAGAAATTTCAAATAACTTCAGTAATCCTTCATATTTTGCTATAAAACTTTCAGGGTGTCTTAATTTACTAATATCCAACAATTTAAAATCATTTTCGGATACGAAATCTATAAAAAAAAATATTTTTCAAATTTTTCATGCAGCAGAATTTTGCATTGAAAATGACCCATCAAAAACAGCTTTCGCACATGCAATTTTTATTTCTCAACCGATTTTGAAAAGTAAGGTATTTTTTATTTAACACTAAAAATGTCTGTTTCACTAATTTCCAACTTATTTAGATACGAGATGTATTTTGTCTGATAAGTACAAAAAACCTTTGGCTGAAACAAGCGCCCCAAACAATAATTACCATCCCACTTTTAGTCGGTACATTATTATCAATCTCCCATGAACATTACAGATATCGCCTCCACGTGTCATAAACAAACAGTCCAATCATTATTTTCACACAAACTAATTAGCTGACATGCTAATCCTTTTAATTACCTGCCCAGGGGCAATGTTTTCACAGATATATATAAGACTGTTGGTGTTTAATTTCAAGATCATTCGGAAAACTCGGTCTTGATCCAGTAAATCATAGCAATTACCCAAAAAGATTCGCAAATAGCGAAATTTTGGAACTCGGCCGGAAATACCGGGAGAAATGGAGCTCCCGGCGGGAGGCAGGGAAATTCCATGAAATCCCGGGAGAAATTAGCTCCCGGCGGGAAATAGCACATGTATGCTAACAGGACCACTGGATACCCAGTATGACCACAATCCTTCCACCATTACTTTTTAAGAGCTGATCCAGCTCTTCCAGTCTTTCCAGACCACCTGTGCCGCAATCCCGCGTTCACTGAATTATCGTCACTAATGAAGTAAACCAGGGGGGGGGGGTGGAATGCGGCAGATACAACTTACATGACTCGAACCCAGGACTCCTCGCTTACAGACCGAGTGCTCTACCAACAGCTAACCGGGCCGCCGGGTAACCTATATAACCACAAATTAGAGGCTACTATTTCAAGTGATGGTCAATCGGTTGAAATTTACAATCAATCATCGGTTAAAATCGGTTTGGATGTAACCGATCAATCATTGGTTATAATCGGTCAGTCAATGTGAAGTATAACATGAGTATGTTAATCTGAGTTTGAGGCCTTGAACCTTGAATAATTTCTGATTAAGCAGGGAGTAAAGTGTACCGGGAGGAGACACAAACCGTTTTGCCATTTTATGTTGTCGCGCGTTTGTTTCACTACTTACCGTTGTTGCGCGCGTGTGTGAAAAACAGCATATTCTTATAAATTATTACACTTACAAACTCAATAAAGGTGCGAAATGTAAACATAAGTATTATTTATTCACAAAGATGGCGCCACTCGCTGCCAAATAAAAAATGGTGACAGTGTATAGCTATTGCAAACAAGATACGAGACTACGGGTTATATTAGGCATTAATAATAACAAAAAGTGAATAGACATATTTATCTTTGTCAAGAAGGTAATTTCACGGTGGTGATTATAAGGCAAAGCCTAAAAAGTGGTGATGAAAATGCTTCTTTTGAGAACTCAGCTGAAATTTTAAATTTTTCATATTTTCAAATGGTGCAGAGCTATTGCCAACCAGATACGAAGTACGGGTTATATTAGGCATTAATAATAACAAAAAGTGAATAGTAGTCATATTTATCTTTGTCAAGAACGTAATTTCGTGATGTTGATTATAACAGAAAGACGTTAAAAAAAAGGCTGTAAAAATTGCCTATTTTGAGATGTTGGCTGAAATTTAAACTTTTCAAATGTAACGCACTTACGAACGATTTACCTGTATCGATAATATAGTAAATGGCGGCGTACTAGCGCGACAACATAAATCGATAAACTGGAGCGTTTATGAACCCTTTCTCCTCCCTGTATACTAAGCATGTATTTTGTCCAGTCTTGTTTTTTTACACTATTATCATTTTATCAGCAAAATAATTCTTATTGATATAAATGTGTTCATTCGTGTATATATGCTCATTTTCACAAATGTTGTCTCCTGGATACTATAATTTATTTTTATTTTGACATTTTTACATTTAACCGATGATCGATTTTAGACTTTCATTATTGATCATCAGAATCAGATGTCTAAGTATTAACCGATGATCGGTTACAATCGATTAATCGGTACATCACTTAACTATTTCGATGTATTGAGGCATGGCTTCAAGATGAAATCATGAATTATGTGGATTGAATACACTTTTAATCTATTATAAATGTTCGAGAACAAAAATATGGCGCAGCAGTGAATAGGATAGCCAATCGGCTATATGTGCCATTATGGCCCCATATACTTGAGTTTTAATGGTCCATTTGTGGTTCTACTGGGCCATGTTTAAATACATAAATAAGTGTCATTTAGAAATAAATAAAAAAAACATGCTCAATCAACCACTTTAATGTTGACATTGTCGTTACACTTGTTAAATAGACATGTAGATAAACATTTCAAAACTAAATGAAAATAAATGAGATCTAACTCATAGAGTTGGGTACCTTGAAAAATAAAGTGGCAGTATACGGCGTTTTTTTATAAAATACTGTGGTACGTACCGCGATATACCGTGTAACGTTTGTAGCTGTAAAAACATGAATTCATATATTGCAGGATAACATAGGACTATTCTATTAGCTCCATAAGTAGCCATAAGTAGCCATAAGAATCATAAACTTACCACTTTACAGTTTGCTGTTATAATCTCTAATTGTTTATATTTACTTATTTGTAATGTCTATAGCTATATCTTTAATTGTTTGAGTAAATGTGTTATATTCACAATGAAGCAGCAAGCAAACGCGAATTAGAGAAGTAAAACATATTTACTTTTTCTTCGATAATTTTCGTATATTTCTCGGTCACGGAAAGAGCCGGAGTACCGGTTCGGACTCAAACATACCGCCTAAGCTAAATACCGGTGTTGACCAGTAATACCGCGCACCTCGACTAACTCATAACTCATTAATTTTGATTTAGTTTTGAATTGTTGTCCAGTATATCATACCGCCTAAGCTAAATACCGGTGTTGATCAGTAATACCGCACACCTCAACTAACTCATAACTCAATAATTTTCATTTAGTTTTAAATTGTTAACAAGTATTATATACTTGAGAGCATTAACATAGAGTATATTATTCAGTGTGACTCAAGAACAACCAGTCAGTTTGTTTCAGTTGCACTGGTTCAGTGATTCATTTTGCAATCTGCTTAATGAGTCCCTGGGACTCACATATTTTGAAACAATGGGTCCAAACTAAAAAACAATGGGTCCCAGGATTTTTTCTATGCACAATTTGTTAAAAATAATCTATATAACACAATATCCCAGGGACTTATTTATGCAGATTTAAAGATCAGAAATTGCATTGCATAAAGTTAAAGCTTACATTTTTATCATCTTAAAATTCTGAATTCCCTCTGATTTACTCTCATCTGGGTTCTCGCCAGAAATTTATGAATGCATGTTTTGTTTTTATTTTGCTTTGGGGCGATTAGGGTTAAGGTAATACCCAAGCCGCACATCATTATTTTATAATTAAACTTCTGAGGGGTTGGAACTTGTTTTTATCCATTTTTACACATGAACATCATTTAATATATATTGCTCCCCCCCCCCCCCCCACCCGCCCCCAACCAACTTAAATTTCATTTTAAAGTTTAAAAGTCTATTAAGCCCCCATTATGCACTACTATGTTGCCTAAATATTGTAAAAAATGCCTGTCAAACAAATGGATTTCTTAAAAAATATATAAATTATGAATACTATTTATATCTTCCTTTCTAGATTACCATTTCCCCCTAAGTTTTAAATGTGTTATCCTATATAACTAAAATTAATAAAGCTAATTAACATCAACCCATAATATATAATATTGTATATATAACCTATAATACTGGTACTTTGAAATACAAAGGGTACCTTTAATATCTGTTTCAGAACGTATTTTGTCCGAAATACATACCATCCGAATTTGCTAATACTTCTGCCGATTTTTTCACTTTTAAAAACAGTAAAATATGTACATGCAGTTTCAAAACTGTATCATTTCCGTGTTATTTCTTATTATATTGCTACCATTCTTTGTTTTACAAAGTATTTATTTTAGAATTTGTGTTGATATGGCGCAGTTGTCTCGGTTCTTTAACGAGTAATCACCATCATAAAAATCTCTATATTTTTTCTTTATATTATGCTTGCAAACAGTATACACAAACTTTAAACAGTTAAATTTGTCCTGAGTAGTTTGACATGCCAATCATGTATAAATTTAACTTGTTGTGGGTAATTTTTTATAACTTTCTTCAGTGGCATTTTTGTTCATCATCCGGGATTTCCTAGTCTATTCTATTCTATTCTATTCTGTTCTCTCAACATAGAAGCGCAAAGGACCGTAACACAGTCTAGGGATTTCCATACTAGCCAACACCAACAGTTAGTAAAACGCTGTTACTGATTGGATGACAAATAGTTTTTACCCAATCAGAATATGCGTACTACATTGTAATTGCGTTCTACTTTAAACGGTGTCGTGTTATATATCACATCGAAAACGGTTATTTACCACTTGTAAAATTTTCGAGCAATGCGTCCGTCCATGGGACGCACGTTTAGCAATGATGCGTCCTCAGAAAATAATGTGCGTCTAGGACGCGGGACGCAGAGCAAAATGAACCACTGCTGGTTTCCATCTGACATGCGATTTTTACTCTGATGGCATTGTTGGAGTGCCCTATTAGAATTCACACTAAAAACTAAAATAAAAAAATATATATATAAAAACAAACAAGCTTCACTCTTGGAAGTCTTAAGCTTCGCTCTTTGAAGTCTTGTCACATATAACAGCAGACAAACGATTTCTTTGAAATTGTAAAGTGGAAATTATCAATCTGGTTAGGGTTTCCATTGACGCAGCTTTTCTGCATCCCTGACTCGAAAAAAAGCATGGGACCCGTAATTCAGGAGTAGCTAGCGTCCCTTGGAACGCACATTTACATAATAGACATTCGGAGCGTGGTGGGTCATTGTAATCATTGCAAATCTTTTAAAAATCGTTAATAAACAAACGTAATATTTGCGCGCCTTGACTGAAGTTTGCCGATAATTGCTTCGTAATTAATCACCCGTCGTTTTCGCCGCGAGCTATTATTGATGTGTCATAAAACTGACCTGTGTTGTTCGTTATTGTTTAATCCCTCCCACTTGACAGTTTTTATGAATGTGATTGGCCGAGGAACGTTTGGGGTGCCAATCTTCAGTTGAGGACGCTGGGTGTTTAGAATTTGTATACTGTGTGAAATATACCCCCGTAAAGAGCCCCTCTATGCAGGAAGTAAGTCGAGCGCCAGATTAGTGTTAAATACACATCAGTGTGTAAATCAGTTATTGAGTTGGTGTTTGTCGCTTTGTATATATCGGTCGGTGTGTCGTAGTGACCCAAGGAAATATTTTGTTCAGTAATTAAAAATCATGACGCGGACCTAGTACTGTATCCGTATTATCCAATCAAATAACCGATGTATTTTTATCAGCCAATGAAAAAACTCCCGTTCACTACCACGTGGTAAAGTGAAACAATGGCGATTCAGTCAAACCAATTTGTTAACAAGTAGGGCAATTTAACGATTATGGCAATTTGACGGCGCTGTTTGAAACTATTGACGCATGTCGTAATGAATAGGTATGCATCTGTTCTTATTAGCTCTACTGGCCGAAGGCCAGCAGAGCTTATGGGACGGCGAGTTGTCCGTCGTCCGTCCGTCCGTCCGTCCGTCCGTCGTCCGTCGTCCGTCGTTAACTTTTGTGTTGTTACCACAATAGGGCCTTCATTTTTCAACCGATCTTTACCAAACTTTAACAGGTTGTTAATATTAATGAAAGCTCGAAAAAGTTCGAAAACCAGCCAGATCAGAATAATTTCACCGGAGTTATGGCCCTTGTTTTGCTGAAAAATGCCATATTAAGCCTTGTGACCACTCTAGCACCTTCATTTATTATTTGATCTTTACCAAACTTGCACATATTATTTATATTAATAAAAGCTCGGAAAAGTTCGAAAAACAGCCAAATCGGATCAGTAACACCTGAGTTATGGTCCTTGTTTTTTCTGAAAATTGCTATTTTCTGCCTTGTGAACGCTCTAGCACCTTTATTTATTATTTGATCATTACCAAACTTGCACAGATTGTTAATACCAATTATAGCTTGAACAAGTTCGAAAATCAACTGAATTGGGTCAGTAACACCAGAGTTATGGCCCTTGTTTTTTCTGCCTTCTGAACACTCTAGCACCTTCATTTATTATTTGATCTTTACCAAACTTGCACAGCCTGTTAATATCAATGACAGCTCAAACAAGTTCAAAAACCAGCTAAATCGGATCAGTAACACTGGAGTTATGGCCCTTGTTTTTTCTGAAAAATTCTATTTTCTGCCTTGTGAACACTGTAGGGCCTTCAATATTAATCGGATCTTTACTTAACTTTGCCAGTGTCTTTATGTCAATGAAAGCTTGAACAAGTTTTGAAAACCGGCAAGATCAAAATAATTTCAACGGAGTTATGGCCCTTGTTTTGCTGAAAAATGCCATATTAAGCCCTGTGAACACTCTAGCACCTTCATTTATTATTTGATCTTTACCAAACTTGCACAGATATTTAATATCAATGAAAGTTCGGAGAAGTTCGAAAACCAGCTAGATCGGACTATTAACAGCGGAGTTATTGCCCTTGATTTAGTTAAAAATGCTATATTTTGCTTCGTTAAGACGATAGGGGCTTTATTGTCCATCCCATCTTTACCAAACTTTATCAGATTGTTAATGTTAATGAAAGCTCGGACAAGTTCGAAAACCAGCCATATCGGACCAGTAACAGCAGAGTTATGGCCCTTGATTTAATTAAAAATGGTATATTTTGCCTCGTTAAGACGATAGGGGCTTCATTGTTCATCCGATCTTTACCAAATTTTATCAGATTGTTAATATCAATGAAAGCTCGGACAAGTTTGAAAACCATTTCATATTGGACTAGTAACACTAGTAACAGCGGAGTTATGGCCCTTGATTTAGTTCAAAATGCTATATTTTGCCTCGTTAAGACGATAGGGGCTTCATTGTTCATCCGATCTTTACCAAACTTTACCATCGTGTTAATATAAATGAAAGCTCGGATAAGTTTGAAAACCAGTCAGATTGGACTAGTAACAGTTGAGTTATGGCCCTTGATTTAGTTAAAAATGCTCTATTTTGCCTTGTTGATACGATAGGGTCTTCATTTTTCATCCGATCTTTACTAAACTTTACCAGATTGTTACTATCAATGAAAGCTCCGACAAGTTTGAAAACCAGCCAGATTAGACCTTTTACACCGGAGTTATGGCCCTTGATTTTATTTTCTGAAATATGCTATATTTTGGCCTCATTAAGAAGAAAGGGCCTTCATTTGGCGAAATTTCATTGAAATTTTTCAAGGATGATCAGTACCAAGCCTAGTTGTACATATCATCACTGCATTCCAGTTGAATGATTTTGGCGGAGTTATGTCCCTTTAAAGGTTTTAATAAACAAACTTTGTCCTGACTAGTATTCCTGAACCCCTGGTCGGATTTAAACAAAACTTTTTAGGGATGATCAGTTCCAGGTCTAGTTGTGCAAATCTTTGCCGTGTTCGGGTGAAGGAATTTTGGCAGAGTTATGGCCCTTTAAAGGTTTTAATACACAAACTTTGTCTGGACTATTCTCCTGAACGTCTCCCCACATTTCAACGAAACTTTACAGGGATGATCAGCACCAAGCTTAGTTGCGCATATCATCGTCGCATTCCGGTTAACAGATTTTTGGAGGAGTTATGGCCCTTTAAAGGTTTTTGATACACAAACATTTTCCGGGCTAGTTTTCCTGAACCCCTGGCTGGATTTTAACGAAACTTGACAAGGATGATCAGTATCAAGCCTAGTTTTGCATATCATCGCCATATTCGGGTTGAATGATTTGTGTAAGAGTTATGGCCCTTTAAAGGTTTTAATAGAGAAACCAGATTAGTATGTTCTGAACTCCTTACTGGATTTCAACGAATCTTGATGGGGATGATCAGTACCAAGCCTAGTTGCACCTATCATTGCCGTGTTCTGGTTGAATGAATTTTGGCAGAGTTATGGCCCCTTAAACGTTTTAATACACTAACTTTGTACAGACTAGTTCTCCTGAACGTCTCCCCACATTTCAACGAAACTTTACAGGGATGATCAGCACCAAGCTTAGTTGCGCATATCATCGTCGCATTCCGGTTAACAGATTTTTGGAGGAGTTATGGCCCTTTAAAGGTTTTTGATACACAAACATTTTCCGGGCTAGTTTTCCTGAACCCCTGGCTGGATTTTAACGAAACTTGACAAGGATGATCAGTATCAAGCCTAGTTTTGCATATCATCGCCATATTCGGGTTGAATGATTTTGGTCAGAGTTATGGCCCTTTAAAGGTTTTAATAGAGAAACCAGATTAGTCTGTTCTGAACTCCTTACTGGATTTCAACGAATCTTGATGGGGATGATCAGTACCAAGCCTAGTTGCACCTATCATTGCCGTGTTCTGGTTGAATGAATTTTGGCAGAGTTATGGCCCCTTAAACGTTTTAATACACTAACTTTGTACAGACTAGTTCTCCTCTCCCCTTCTCCCACCGGTGGAGGAAAACACTGATATGTGCATAATGGTAACAACCGATAGGCTGTACTCTACTGTTTTGCCATGTTTTCACTGTCTGTTTCAATTTCATGATGCTGTTTGAGATAATAAATGATAAAAACACATAGCAAGTAATTAGTATTTGAGACTTTATTAAAATAAATATTTAAATAAAATACAATTGATTACAACAACTTGACAAGGACACTGATTAGCAATTTATACTGTAAAACTATCCAGCTTACTTTACGATACAATGACATGTTTACACACATTAAAGATTAATCCATCATGTATCGTAGGGGTGGATATATACACTTACAACAGTCATACTGCTAGGTTTAACTTTAAATCAATATATATATATATATTAAACCTATCTTTATGCTCTATATCCACCCCTTGGATTAGCAGATTAATAATCTTATCATATTTGTAAACAATTAGCACAAGCCATTGTTTGTGTATATTTAAATACCTATAATGATATTCCACTACTAAATGAAAGCAAAATTGATCATTTATGCAATATTTAAAAATGGACCCCTAAAATCTGAAACAGGACCCCCAAAAATTGTATATGAGGGTCCTGGGACCCTCATCCTAAAAAACATAATGGAAACCCTGCTGGTTTTAATTTCTGAAACCCTAAATTTTTTAGGTTGGGCCCAACTTTTTTCATACTCTTGACTAAGGCTGAAATGTTTACACATGTACACGTTTACTTGTACAATTCTGGTCCTAACATTTACAAAATCCTGTAAACGGTTACACGAGTATTCTTTGTGTTTTATTCCCAATAATCCCAATAAAAGTTTTAAAAAACACTGGTCTTACCCGAGTAATATTATAAATCACCGTTCTTGTGAACTAATTATTTTCAGAAGTTTTATTGTACAGATCAAAGTTCATTTCAGATTACCCCCAAGACAGTAGATTTTATCATTTCCCGCGAAATGTAAACACGTTTCCAAATATAGAAATACGCTCTTTATTTGGAAAACGTAGTAGAGAACGAGAGTCTCACGAGATTCCCGTCTGATGTTATAACCCACAATGGCAGACAATATGAAAATGTTTGAGTGGCCGGCTGATAATTTTGATTCGTAACGTCGACATCGTAAAAAGGATTATCACCAGCGTTCAGTTATGTTGAAATTTCAAGTACTTACGTTGGTGTCAACATAATTTACACATTATGATAGTCCATACTTGCCAACCGTCCCGATTCTGGCGAGACTGTCCCAATTTTGAATTCCACTTTTACAGTAAGTGTTTGAGTACAGGGTTTCCATTATGTTTTTCAGTATGAGGGAACTTTCAGTACATGTACATATGGCAATCTTGATTTTTGAAAAACTCACGGCATCCCGTTATTAGCTCTACTGGCAGGGAAGGGCTATTCATTGGACTAAATTTGTTTTAGCCACAATGACTAAACTAAACCTATATTTTGTTTAGCCAAATGAGTTTTTGTTTAGCCAAATGAATTTTTGCTTAGCCATATTATTTTTTGATTAGCCAAATTAGTTTTTGTTTAGACGAATTAGGTTTTGATCAGCAGAGCTTATGCCGTGGTGCGGTGTCCGTCCGTAAACTTTTTTTGTAGCGGTTACTCCTCTGAAACTACCAAATGGATTTTCATGAAACTTTACAGAAATGTTGGCCATGAAGTCTAGTTGATCCTAGCAAAAATTCATGTTGATGCGAAATCCAAGATGGCCACCAAATCTAAAAATAGATTTTTAAAAAACAAGTTTGAAGCGACTACTTCTTGAAAACTCTAAATGATATTGATATGGGACTTTTTCTAAAATGATCAGCATGACATGATGTTGGTCCTTGTCGAAAATTGGTTTGATTCGACGTTAAATATGGCTGCCAGTGGCCATCTTTGTTTACATAGAGTTATTTAGTAAAAACTTGTAGCGACTACTCCTCTGAAACTACTTGACGAATTTCCATGAAACTTCAGAGGAATGTTGCTCTTGATGTCTACATGATCCTAGCAACATTTCAGGTTGGTCGGAAATTCAAGATGGTCACCACAGCTAAAAATAGATTTTCAAAAAAACAAGTTTGTAGCGAGTACTTTTTAGCTCTACTGGCCAAGGGCCAGCAGAGCTTATGGGATGATGTGTTGTCCGTCGTCCGTCCGTTAACGTTTGCTTGTGTAAACTCTAGAGGCCACATTTCTGATGCAATCATCATGAAACTTTGTCAGAATGTTTGTCTCAATGAAATCTCGGTCAAGTTCAAAAATGGGTCATGTGGGGTCAAAAACTAGGTCACTAGGTCAAATACTTGAAAAACTTGTGTACACTCTAGATGTCATATTTGTTACCCAATCTTGATGAAACTTTATCAAATTGTTTATCTTAATTTTATCTTGATCAAGTTCGGAAATGGATCACATGAACTGAAAAACTAGTTCACTAGGTCAAATACTTGAAAAACCTTGTGTACACTCTAGAAGCCGTATTTCTGACCCAATCTTGATGAAACTTTGTCAAAATGTTTGTCTTAATTATATCTTGGTCAAGTTCAAAAATAGGTCACATGGTTTTAAAAACTAGGTCACTAGGTCAAACTTTGGAAAAAACGTGTGTACACTTTAGAGGCCATGTTTTTGACCCGATCTTGATGCAATTTTCTCAGAATATTTGTCTCAATTATAGCTTGCTAAAGTTCGAAAATGGGTCACACAGGGTCAAAAACTAGGTCACTAGGTCAAATACTTGAAAAACCTTGTGTACACTCTAGAGGCCATATTTCTGACCCGATCTTGATGAAACTTTGTCGAAATGTTGTCTTAATTATATTTTGGTCAAGTCAGAAAATGGGTCCCATGGGGTCAAAACTAGGTCACTAGGTCAAATACTTGAAAAACCTTGTGTACACTCTAGACGCCATATTTTTGACCAGATCTTGATGAAACTTACTCAGATTGTTTATCTGAATTATATCTTGATCAAGTTTCAAAATGGGTCACATGGGATCAAAAAACTATGTCACTAGGTCAATATTGGAATTTGCTTGTGGGCACTCCAGAGGCCACAATTTTGACCCCTATTCACCTCACCAGAGCACGGTACCGGATGGAGTAAACTTGAACAATCTTTTCAAAAACTAAAATGCCCAGCCCTAGAGCATTTATTGTTTTGCAGCATGTGATGGACCTGTGACAATTATGCCCTGTTCATCGGGAGTCTTACCCTGGGGGTCACATGTTAACATACAGTTATGTAAGCAATACTTCAAAAAAAAATATGTCACAAACAAGGCCTATAGCTTTCATATTTGGTATGTAGTACAATCTAGTGGACCTGTAACAAGAATTAGTTCTAATTATGCCCCTGGTACCAGTAATTGCTTGGTAAGTGTCTTCAATAAACAAATTTTCTAGCGATATATCCCCTCCATCCAACAATAAGGCCCTAGTTGAGCTCCTCTTGGGTTACAATTCCTAGCTAGCCTTAGCACAATACCTGCACTGAACTCAGGTGAGCGATTCAGGGCCATTATGGCCCTCTTGTTGTTGTTTTGATCGATCTGAACTTTTTTTTTTCTTTTCTTTTTTTTTATTATCTTTTTAATTACTTGACAATTACTTGTCGGCGCTACTCATCCTAAATGCCTTGTTGAATTTCGACGAAACTTGGCAGGAAGCATCGGTAAGATGTCTAGTTGTGCATGTCACGCTTTTGTTCCAGTTCGCTGATTTTTGACGGAGTTATGGCCCTTTGACATTTTTATTTTAAAGTTCTTGTCGGCGCTACTCCTCTTAAACGGCTTGTTGGATTTCTACGAAATTTGGCAGGAAGTCTCAGTATGATGTCTAGTTGTGCAAAGCGCGGTATATCAATGAAATCTTGGACAATTTTGAAAAACAGCTAGATCTTGTTAATAATAACAGAGTTATGGCCCTTGATTTGTTGAAAAATGCTATATTGTATTTTCCTTTGTTAAATCTATAGAAGAAAGCTATATCTAGCTTTATCTATCTTAATCTATAAGAGCTGTTTAAGCCAGTAGAGCGTCCACAGGCCCTCTTGGGCCTCTTGTTGAAAACTATAAGGCCATCCTTAAAAATATATTTGCTGTTTCCCGACCCAGGATTTTATAAGTGGGTAGGTAGGTAGGTGAATTTTTTTTTTGCCAAAGACAGTAAAAAAACCTGTAAGAAATTAAAGAAAAATATACTAAAAACAGTAAAAAAATAAATTTATTAAAAAATTGCTATAAAAAGGTTTGGGTAGGGCCCTTTTTGGTGGGTCGGTAGGGAAACAGCAAACAAACATTTTTTTATGGTCGGCCTAAGTGATATTGATATGGATTTTTTTCTAAAATGATCAGCATGACATGATGTTGGTCCTTGTCGAAAATCTTTTTGATTCGATGTTAAACATGGCTGTCAGCGGCCATCTTTGTTTACATAGAGTTATCTAGTAAAATTGTAGCGACTACTCCTCTGTAACTACTCAACAGATTTTTATGAAACTTCACAGGAATGTTGCTCTTGATGTATAATTTATCCTAGCAAAATTTCAGGTCGGTCGAAAATTCAAGATGGCCACCATGGCTAAAAATAGATTTTCAAAATACAAGTTTGTAGCGACTACTTCTTGAAAACTATAAGTGATATTGATATGGGACTTTTTCTAAAATGATCAGCATGATATGATGTTGATCCTGGTCAAAAATAATTTTGATTTGACATTAAACATGGCCACCAGCGGCCATCTTTGCTTACATAAGAGTTATATAATGAAAACTGTAGCGACTACTCCTCTGAAACTACTTGACGGATTTTCATGAAACTTCACAGGAATGCTGATCTAGCTATCAAAAACCTATCAGTAGAGCTTCAAGGTCATTGACCTCTTGTTACTTTTTTTCTCCGTAAGAAACCTTGGGAGCTTAGCGGCCTTTGTTGGATCAGTTTTACATAGAGCTTCAAAAATCTTCTTCTGTGAAACTACAAGAGATAAAGGTTAATATTGTTAGCTCTACTGGCCAGCAGAACTTATGGGATTGCGAGTTGTCCGTCGTCCGTTAACTTTTGCCTTGTGAACACTCTAGACATATTCCATATACGAGTGCACCATTCCGTCAATTTTTCTTTTATCTATATTTCTCATTGAATGTATATATTTGTCTATCATGTATGTTCCCATTTTATTGTTTTACTCTATCAAGTATCAGCAAAATCAGTGAAAAAGAAAAATCTGCAAAAGTTTAAGGAATAAAAGGGGAAAAAAGTTTGCAAAAGTTTAGAAATTTGACGGAATGAACTCCCGATAAAGTGACATGATGCTTTTATAAGGCAGATAAATAAAGTCCGAAATATTTATTGCAAATGTCATTAGATCTGACAAGAACATAAATAATACTAAATTATTTTACAACAGTTAAGCAGGTTCTTGGATTCTTCTGCATAAGAAATGTTTTTTTATTTTTATTTTGAAAGTTTTCTATCAAACTTGCTGACATTAGCACAAATTCATGTAAATAATTTCTGATTGGCCCTTATGAGCTAAAAATGACAGCAAATCATCTAATTTATCAATAATGGGAACTATAGACAAATAATTTTATATTAAATAGTCCAACACATTATTTTACAAAAAACAATGTTGCTAATGTCATGTCTGTCAAATTCACAAGATGACATTAGCAACAACCTGCTACTAAACAAATAACCTTCCTTGAAAAAAACATGCATTTTCAATTTACAGGGATTTTGTTTGAACCTGATTTACTGTTTTAGTTATTCAGTGGGAGTGAATATTCAACAATCTTTCACAAAAATAAACACTGAACATGTTCTGTCAAATAAGATGACATTAGCAACATATGTGACATTAGCTACATTCTGTCAAACTTATGTGACATTAGCAACATTAATATTTCTTTGTAACACTCTAAAAACGGAATTTTGAAAAGCTTTTCCATCCAAAACTTATTCAGTCTATGTTTCTGTAAATGAAAATAGGACCAGTTCATTACAAGTATTACAATGGTATCAGTTATTTACAGAACTTGTGTTCCTAATGTCACCAGATTCCGTCAACTTTCCGTCAAAGATGACATTAGCAACATTCCGTCAAACTTATGTGACATTAGCAAAATTAATATTTCTTTGTAAACACTCTAAAGATAAACTTTGAAAAGCTTTTCTATCCAAAATCTATACAGTCTGGGTAACTGTAAATGAAAATGGGTAGATTTTATTTAAAATATTACAATGACGTCAGTTATTAATAGAACTTTTGTTGCTAATGTCATCACATTTCGTCAAACTTTCCGTCAAAGATAACATTATCTACATTCCGTCAAACTTATGTGACATTAGCAACAATAATATTTCTTTGTAAACCCTCTAAAGATGAACTTTGAAAAGCTTTTCTATCCAAAACCTGTACAGTCTATTGGTTACTGTAAATCAAAATATGAAGATTTTGTTGTTGCTAATGTCATCAAATTCCGGCAAACTTTCCGTCAAAATTTGACATTAGCAACAGCAATTTTAAAAACTTCAAAAAGATTTGTTTTATTGCATTTTCCGTGATATTTTTTTGTTTATACAGATCATTTTTCAGCTTTTTTAATCAACTCCATTGCCAGTTTTACTAAAATTTCATTTTAAAATTCACACATTAATGGGAGCTAATGGTGCACTCTTATATGGAATATGTCTCTAGGGCCTTCATTATTAATCAAATCTTTACGAAACTTTGCCAGTGTCTTTATATCGATAAAAGCTCGGAAAAATTTGAAAATCAGCCAGTTCAGATTAATTTCATTGGAGTTATGGCCCTTGTTTTGCTGAAAAATGCCATATTAAGCCTTGTGAACACTCTAGCACCTTCATTTATTATTTGATCTTTACCAAACTTGCAAAGATTGTTAATATCAATAAAAGCTCGGAAAAGTTCGAAAACCAGCCATATCGGATCAGTAACATCTGTACTATCCGAACTATTATGACACCGATGTTTAGCGTCCGAGAAATATTGCCGATAGTTGGTCGAAATACTGTCAATTACACTATTTTTTCATGCATTTTTTTTGTTTTTAATGCCAAAATGTCTGTCTTATCAAAAAATAAAGTTACCCGCAATGATAATGTATTTTTATTTCAACAACTGTCAGTCTTTTCATAGCCGTCATAATGATTTGTGCCATTTGTGGGACTTTTCTGTACTGCGCTCGCTACTCTCTTTATGAAGCGAGCACCCACTTTACACACGCTCACACTTGCGGATACGCCAATTAATTAGTGGGCACTCAGGACTTACCAATGATCGCAAGACTGACGGCCCTTAAACAGAGCATCTCTGGCTTATTTATAACATTGTTACACTTTCTGTTTGATCAGCCATTTTCGCCGTAAGAGGGCGCAACGCCGTATTTATAACAATAACACGCTTGCGATCTTTGCATCGTAATCGGCTATTAATGATTTCCTTCAGTTTGAGCATTTTTATTTGCATTTGGGAATTTAAACAAACATGAATATAAATAAGTAGTAAATTCGTTTTTTCAATTGTGAAGTAGCCGAAGATCGGCCTCTATTATTGCAGGTAAAAAGGCTGTCGGGACAACAAAAATAATAACTGTGACCTTGACTAACATTTAGATTAAAATCTTAAACAAACGGAATTAAAAGTTGATATTAATAAATACATAATTGAACTGCTGGGTTCGATTACATGTATAAGGAAGTCTTTCACTCACGTCAGCTCTTCTGTGAAAGAAAAATCCGCCTATACCATATTCTCGCTTCTATTGTGATTTGAGACGTGACATTTGTTCAGGAATTTACACTTATTGACTCTTAGGCCAAGAAAAAAAAGTTGTGTTTCAGGTTCCCGACCGACCCTATATTTTGTCCCCACCCTAACCTTTTTTTCCCCTGTTTCAAAAAAAAAAGAACAAAAAGAGAAAAAATCGCGATCTCTTGTGCCGCGATGATGACGATGTTACTACCAGCCAATTGGTGGCCGATATTATCTGGGAGGCTCATCCTTCATTTATATAAAGGCTACCTTAAGGCTAACATTTGTCTCCTTAAGATGATAGGGCCTTAATTTTTATCCGATCTTTACCAAACTTTACCAGATTGCTAATATCAATTAAAGCTTAGACAAGTTTGAAAACCAGCTAGATCGGACCAGTAACAGCAGAGTTATGGCCTTTAATTTAGTTAAACATGCTATATTTCGACTTGTTAAGACGATAGGGATTTCATTCTTCATGTTTACCAAACTTTACCAGATTGTTAATGTCAAGGACAGCTTGGATAAATTTAAAAACCAGCCAGATTGGACCAGCAACAGCAAAGTTATGGCCCTTGATTTAGTTAAAAATGTTATATATTGCCTCGTTAAGACGATAGGGCCTTCATTTTAGCTCTACTGGCCAAAGGCCAGCAGAGCTTATGGGATGACGAGTTGTCCGTCCGTCAGTCGTCCGTCGTTAACTTTTGTCTTGTTACCACCATAGGGCCTTTATTTTTCATCCAATCTTTACCAAACTTTAACAGGTTGTTAATATCAATGAAAGCTCGGATGAGTTTGAAAACCAGCCAGATCGCCCAAGTAACAGCGGAGTTATGGCCCTTGATTTAGTTAAAAATGCTATATTTTGCCTTGTTAAGACGATAGGGGCTTCATTGTTCATCCGATTTTTACCAAACTTTATCAGATTGTTAATATCGATGAAAGCTCGGAAAAGTTCGAAAACCAGCCATATCAGAATAGTAACAGCGGAGTTATGGACCTTGATTTAGTTAAAAATGCTATATTTTGCCTCGTTAAGACGATAGGGGCTTTATTATTCATCCGATCTTTACCAAACTTTATCAGATTGTTAATGTCATTGAAAGCTCAGACAAGTTCAAAAATCAGCCATATCGGACCAGTAACAGCGGAGTTATGGCTCTTTATTTAGTTAAAAATGCTATATTTTGCCTCGTTAAGACGATAGGGGCTTCATTGTTCATCCGATCTTTACCAAACTTTATCAGATTGTTAATGTCATTGAAAGCTCGGACAAGTTCGGAAACCAGCCATAACGGACTAGTAACAGTGGAGTTATGGCCCTTGATTTAGTTAAAAATGCTATATTTTGCCTCGTTAAGACGATAGGGGCTTCATTGTTCATGCGATCTTTACCAAACTTTATCAGATTGTTAACATCAATGAAATATTTTTTTTTTTTGATTTTTTATTTTATTGATTTTTTGTTATTTTTTTGATTATTTTTTTTTTATTGTTTGACTTTTTTTTTTTTGCGGATTTTTTTTGTTGGATTTTTGGATTATTTTTTTTTATGTTGGACCAGTAACAGAGGAGCTATGGCTCTTGCTTTAGTTAAAAATGCTATATTTTGCCTCGTTAATACGGTAGGGCCTTCATTTTTCATCTGATCTTTACCGAATTTTAACAGATTCTTTAGTTATGGCCCTTGATTTAGCTTTCACTCGCTTCATTGATGTTATAAGAGCCATGTTAGCCAGTAGAGCGAGTTGTCCGTCATCTGTTCGTCCGTCGTTAACTTTTGTCTTGTTACCACCATAGGGTCTTCATTTTTCATCCGATCTTTACCAATCTTTACCACATTGTTACTATCAATGAAAGCTCAGACAAGTTTGAAAAACAGCCAGATCGGACTAGTAACAGCGGAGTTATGACCCTTGATTTAGTTAAAAATGCTATATTTTGCCTTGTTGATACGATAGGGTCTTCATTTTTCATCCGATCTTTACTAAACTTTACCAGATTGTAACTATCAATGAAAGCTCCGACAAGTTTGAAAATCAGCCAGATTAGACCATTTACACCGGAGTTATGGCCCTTGATTTTATTTTCTGAAATATGCTATATTTTGGCCTCATTAAGAAGAAAGGGCCTTCATTTGGCCAAATTTCATTGTAATTTTTCGAGGATGATCACGCCTAGATGTACATATCGTCACTACATTCCAGTTGTATGATTTTGGCGGAGTTATGTCCCTTTAAAGGTTTTAATAAACAAACTTTGTCCTGACTAGTTTTCCTGAACCCCTGGCCGGATTTAAACAAAACTTTTAAGGGATGATCAGTTCAAGGTCTAGTTGTGCAAATCTTTGCCGTGTTCCGGTTGAAGGAATTTTGGCAGAGTTATGGCCCTTTAAAGGTTTTAATACACAAACTTTGTCTGGACTATTCTCCTGAACGTCTCCCCACATTTCAACGAAACTTTACAGGGATGATCAGCACCAAGCTTAGTTGTGCATATCATCGTCGCATTCCGGTTAACAGATTTTTGGTGGAATTATGGCCCTTTAAAGGTTTTTGATACACAAACATTTTCCGGGCTAGTTTTCCTGAACCCCTGGCTGGATTTTAACGAAACTTGACAAGGATGATCATTTTTAGCTCTACTGATCAGAGATCAGCAGAGCTTATGCCGTGGTGCGGTGTCCGTCGTCCGTCCGTCTGTCCGTCCGTCCGTCTGTCTGTCCGTAAACTTTGTTTTGTAGCGACTACTCCTCTGAAACTACTAAATGGATTTTCATGAAACTTTACAGAAATGTTGCCCATGAAGTCTAGTTGATCCTAGCTAAAATTCATGTAGATGTAAAATCCAAGATGGCCGCCAAATCTAAAAATAGGTTTTTAGAAAACAAGTTTGTAGCGACTACTTCTTGAAAACTCTAAGGGATATTAGTATGGGAATTTTTCTAAAATGATTAGCATGACATGATGTTGGTCCTTGTCGAAAATCGTTTTGATTCGACGTTAAACATGGCTGCCAGCGGCCATCTTTGTTTACATAAGAGTTATATAATGAAAACTTGTAGCGACTACTCCGCTGAAACCACTTGACGGATTTTCATGAAACTTCACACGAATGTTGCTCTTGATGTTTAATTGATCCTAGCAAAATTTCAGGTCGGCCGGAAATTCAAGATGGCCGCCACGGCTAAAAATAGATTTTTAAAAAATAAGTTTGTAGCGATTACCTTTTGAAAACTGTAAGAGATATTGATATGGGACTTTTTCTAAAATAATCAGCATGACATGGTGTTGGTCGTTGTCGAAAATCGTTTTGATTTGACGTTAAACATGGCTGCCAGCGGTCATCTTTGTTTACATAGAGTTATATAATGAAAACTTGTAGCGACTACTCCTCTGAAACTACTTGACAGATTTTCATGAAACTTCACAGGAATATTGCTCTTGATGTCTAATTGATCCTAGCAAAATTTCAGGTCGGCCGGAAATTCAAGATGGCTACCACGGCTAAAAATAGATTTTTAAAAAATAAGTTTGTGTAGCGACTACTTCTTGAAAACTATAAGAGATATTGATATGGAACTTTTTCTAAAATGATCAGCATGACATGATGGTTATCCGAGTTGAACATTATTTTGATTCGACGTTAAACATGGCTGCCAGTGGCCATCTTTGTTTACATAGAGTTATATAATGTAAATTTGTAGAGACTACTCCTCTGAAACTACTTAACGGATTTTCATGAAACTTCACACAAATGTTGCTCTTGATGTCTAATTAATCCTAGCAAAATTTCAGGTCGGCCGGAAATTCAAGATGGCCACCATGGCTAAAAATATATTTAAAAAAAATAAGTTTGTAGCTACTACATTTTGAAAACTACAAGTGATATTGATATGGGACTTTTTCTAAAATGATCAGCATGACATGATGGTTATTCGAGTCAAACATTGTTTTGATTCGATGTTAAACATGGCTGCCAGTAGCCAGCTTTGTTTACATAGTTTTATATAATGAAAACTTGTAGCGACTACTCCTCTGAAACTACTTGACGGATTTTCATGAAACTTTACATGAATGTTGCTCTTGATGTCTAATTGATCTTAGCAAAATGTCAGGTCGGCCGGAAATTCAAGATGGCCGCCATGGCTAAAAATATATTTTTAAAAAATAAATTTGTAGCGACTACTTCTTGAAAACTATAAAATATATTGATATGGGACCTTTTCTAAAATGATCAACCTGACATGATGGTAATCCGAGTCGAACATTATTTTGATTTAACGTTAAACATGGCTGTCAGCGGCCATCTTTGTTTACATAGAGTTATATAATGAAAACTTGTAGCGACTACTCCTCTGAAATGACTTGACGGATTTTCATAAAAAAACTTCACAGAAATATTGCTCTTGATGTCTAATTGATCCTAGCAAAATTTCAGGTCGGCCGGAAATTCAAGATGGCCACCATGGCTAAAAATAGATTTTCAAAAAACAAGTTTGTAGCGACTACTACCTAAAATCAAAATCAATCAATAGAGCTTCAAGGTCATTGACCTGTTGTTAAGCCTAGTTTTGCATATCATCGCCATATGCGGGTTGAATGATTTTTGTCAGAGTTATTGCCCTTTATAGGTTTTAATAGAGAAACCAGATTAGTCTGTTCTGAACTCCTTACTGGATTTCAACGAATCTTGATGGGGATGATCAGTACCAAGCCTAGTTGCACCTATCATTGCCGTGTTCTGGTTGAATGAATTTTGGCAGAGTTATGGCCCTTTAAAAGTTTTAATACACTAACTTTGTACAGACTAGTTTTCCTGAATCTCTGGCTGGATTTCAATGAAACTTGTCAGGGACAATCAGTACCAAGCCTAGTTGCCTATATCATCACCATGTTCTGGTTGAACGTTATTTGAAATAGTTATGGCCCCTTGTGCATAAACTTTATCTTTAGCCAGTAGAGCGTCCACTTGCCCTCTTGGGCCTCTTGTTCTTTCTGATCTTTACTAAACTTTACAGTATTGTTATAATCAATAAAAGGTCGGACAAGTTTGAACACCAGCCAGATCGAACCAGTAAGATTGGAGTTGTGGCCCTTGATTTACTTAAAAATGCTATATTTTGCCTCGTTAAGACGATAGGGCCTTCATTTGCTCAAGTGGATAATGCTAAAGTCTTCGGTATTGTTTGCTTACAGGGATACACATGATGGCTGGAAGTAACTTCTGGAGTGGGCATATTCTACTACAACCATGAATCATCAGCAGGAACTCCAAGACTCGGGCTTCAGGAACTGGGTTCGAGCTGGTCTTGGACTCAAGTATGTCAAAGAGGGATTGGAACCCTTCGTTGATAATATGGCGAACACGTTTCATGCTTCCATCCTGACAGGTATACCCAGTAGTGTCCAGTGTAACGTATGTACATTACAAAACCTTCTACCACATCCCAAGGCAGCATGTCCAAGAACAGATCAGTACAAGAAAAACTGTCCCTGTAACAATCCGAGAGGAAGAAGAATATGTCCCAATGGCGTCTGTGGTGCTATTTATGATGGAATAGTTGATTCACATCGATTCAAAGGTCCATCATGGAAGAACACCGAACTAAGTCAGTGGAAAACAAACCATTGGCAAATAGCCAAGTGCTTTATGTCTCCAAGTGCAGACATGGCTGCAATCAGTACGGCTGCAGAAACAGACTGCACTGGGCTCTTAAGTGTAGCTATCAATTCGACAATCATCGAAAACTTTCTGACGACAAATATCAACCCTTTCTCAAAGGTGTGTATACTTATATATTTCATTAATCCATTAACAACAAAATCCTCTATTCTCATAACAGTCAATGTTATAATAATATTCTAATATCTCAAGTATTAAATTATGCAAACTATTCTTGACAATAGAAGATGAGACAATCTCATTAAAATCATATCGTAATTACGCTTTGATACTCTCCGCTATAGGATCTGACCACATTCCCTAGTAGGTCACGTCAGATCGACCTTTCATCTAATCAATATTCATGAGAAGATCAGCATAATTCATCCAATGCAATCTTGCCTTTCATATGCACTTCAGACGACGTTCGAGTCAACTGAACAAACAAAACCCACATAAAACACATAGATCTATATCTGAATAAAGATAAAGTCTTTATGTGTTATTGCTGTGGATTGCACGATAAATTCAAAGAAATACATGAAATGGCATGCTTTATATCAAGAAACGAAGACAATCATGGGCGCATGCCATGTGTGTTTTGAAAATATATACTCCACCGAAATTATTACGACATTAGTCCTCTAAATAGTAAGGCACACTTCATCTGGCAGCTTAGCTCAGTTGGTAGCGTACTCGACTGTTGACATGCGAGTGTCATTTTAGTGTGGGTTTAATCCCACGAATCGGTAATTTTTTGTGTACCACTATTAAATTCCGTTAGTCTTTTCTTTATTTTTTTTTCAGTAAATATTCAATAATGGTTGGTGTATTATGTTTTTCAACGCAATTATTTTGTGTTTTATAAGCTAAAAGTTATGGACATTGTAGCGTAGACTGCTCCACTCCACAGCATTTTACTAAAACCAGACATGCGCAGTGAAGCAGTCTATACCGAGCATTTCTGTTGGCTGAAATCTGATTTGCTAATCGTAAGGTCAATCTGACTTGACCTGCAATGGAATGTAGTCAGATCCTTGTAGATTAGAGTATCGTAGCGTGATAAAGAGTCTGAATTTAAGGGCTATTGGTCAGCCATCTTTGAAAAGAAAATCCAAAATGGATGGGGTATGGTTAATTGAAATGTTCAACCCAAAAGCATATGATACGAACTATGAACAATGTCAATGATATAATAGATGATAGTAATTCAACACTATTGATGTAACATAATATCCGAAACAATAATTATTTGGCAGAAATAGTGCCCTTTATATACGAAAAGTTTAGTGCAATTTTACTCTTAAGATGTTTTGTTTTTTATGTTAAATAAATTTGTCCATAGAATTGTCCATTTATCTAAAAATGGCACACGAGACATCATTTATAAAAAAGTAAGCCATGTTATCACATCATCCAAAATTCGAAGTACACCATTGTTAAAAATGAAGATTTACGTTATAGGCCGTGTGCCTTCAACACGCAAATGATACACATGAAAAGCATGCAGGTGAATTGTAAATTGAAACATGCTGTATGGTGAAACATTCGGATAAACAGGTAATATGATCGTATTCATATGTTATTATTTAGTTTGTGCTGTTTTTTATGCCCACGAAGGGTGGCATATAGTAGTCGCATGGTCTGTCCGTTCGTGACTGTTCGTCCACGTTCGTCGGTACAATCGTGTCCGCTTCATAACTCTGACAATAATGGACGGATTTTCAAATAACAAGACAACGTGTCGCGCACAAAATCCAGGTCCGTGGCTCCAAGGTCACACTTAGAGGTCAAATGTTGTCTGTTCATCTGTACAATCGTGTCCGCTTCATAACTCAGACAATAATGGACGGATTTGCAAATTACTTCGCACAATTGCTCACCACAACAAGACGACGTGTCTCGCACAAAATCCAGGTCCGTGGCTCCAAGGTGAAGGTCACACTTAGAGGTGAAAGGTCAAAACAAAGTGCTTTCGTGTCTGGTTAATAACTCCGACATTCATGAACAGATTTTCAAATAACTTGGCACAATTGCTCACCACAACTAGACGACATGTCGCACACAAAACTCAGGTCCGTGGCTCCAAGGTCAAGGTCACACTTAGAGGTGAAAGGTCAAAACAAAGTGCTATTGTGTCCGGTTAATAACTCTGACATTCATGGACAGATTTTCAAATAACTTGGCACAATTGCTCACCACAACTAGACGACGTGTCGTGCACCCAGTCCGTGGCTCCAAGGTCAAGGTCAAATTTTGAGGTCAAAGGTCAAATTGTGTTCAGTCAGTAACTCTGGCATTCCTGGACGGATATTCATATAACTTGGCACAAGTGCTCAGTACAACCAGACGACATGTCGCACACAAAATCCAGGTCCGTCGCTCCAAGGTCAAGGTCACACTTAGAGGTCAAAGGTCAAATCATGTCCGGTCAATAACTGGCATTTCTTGACGGATTTTGAATTAACTTGGCACAAGTGTTCACCACAACAACATGATGTGTCGCGCACAAAATCCAGGTCCGTGGCTTCAAGGTCAAGGTGACACATAGGTCAAAGGTCAAATCGTGTCCGGTCAATCACTCTGGCATTCCTGGACGGATTTCAAATTACTTGGTACAAGTGCTCACCACAATAAGACGATGTGTCGAGCACAAATCCAGGTCTGTGGCCCCAAGGTCAAGGTCACACTTAGAGGTCAAAAGCTAAATTGTGTAAGACATTCCTGGATGAATTTTCAAATAACTTGTTTTAATTTTAAAAAAAATAATTTTTTATTAAATTTTTTTTTTCATTTATTTCTGGGTTTTTTTGTGTGTTTTTTTTTTTTATTTTTTATTTTATTTATATTTTTTTTTTATAATTTTTTTTCATTTTTTTTTTTTTTTTTTTTTTTTTAATACCGGTATATTTTTTTTTTGGATTTTTTTTTAGCTCTACTAATCAGAGATCAGCAGAGCTTATGCCGTGGTGCGGTGTCCGTCGTCCGTCCATCTGTCTGTCCGTCCGTGGGTCTGTCCGTAAACTTTTTTTTTGTAGCGACTACTCCTCTGAAATTACTGAATGGATTTTCATGAAACTTTACAGAAATGTTGCCCATGGAGTCTAGTTGATCCTAGCAAAAATTCATGTTGATGTGAAATCCAAAATGGCCACCAAATCTAAAAATAGATTTTTAAAAAACAAGTTTGTAGCGACTACTTCTTGAAAACTCTAAGTGATATTGATATGGGACTTTTTCTAACATGATCAGCATGACATGATGTTGGTCCTTGTAGAAAATCATTTTGATTCGACGTTAAACATGGCTGCCAGTGGCCATCTTTGTTTACACAGAGTTATTTAGTAAAAACTTGTAGCGACTACTCCTCTGTAACTACTTGACGGATTTTCATGAAACTTCACAGGAATGTTTTTTTCAAGATGGCCGCCATGGCTAAAAATATATTTTTAAAAAATAAATTTGTAGCGACTACTTCTTGAAAACTATAAAATATATTGATATGGGACCTTTTCTAAAATGATCAACCTGACATGATGGTAATCCGAGTCGAACATTATTTTGATTCAACGTTAAACATGGCTGTCAGCGGCCATCTTTGTTTACATAGAGTTATATAATGAAAACTTGTAGCGACTACTCCTCTGAAATTACTTGACGGATTTTCATGAAACTTCACAGGAATATTGCTCTTGATGTCTTATTGATCCTATCTAAATTTCAGGTCGGCCGGAAATTCAAGATGGCCGCCATGGCTAAAAATAGGTTTTCAAAATACAAGTTTGTAGCGACTACTTCTTGAAAACTATAAGTGATAGTGATATGGGACTTTTTCTAAAATGATCAGTATGACATGATGTTGATCCTTGTCATAAACTATTTTGATTTGATGTTAAACATGGCCGTCAGCGGCCATCTTTGTTTACATAGACTTATATAATGAAAACTTGTAGCGACTACTCTTCTGAAACTACTTGACGGATTTTCATGAAACTTCACAGGAATGTTGCTCTTGATGTATAATTGATCCTCGTAAAATATCAGGTCGGCCGGAAATTCAAGATGGCCGCCACAGCTAAACATATTTTTTCAAAAAACAAGTCAAGTTGTCGAAAATCGTTTTGATTCGACGTTAAACATGGCTGCCGGCGGCCATCTTTGTTTACATAGAGTTATATAATGAAAACTTGTAGCGACTACTCCTCTGAAACTACTTGACGGATGTTCATGAAACTTCACAGGAATGTTGCTCTTGTTGCATAATAAATCATAATATTTAGGAATATAGGAATATTGCACTTGATGTCTAGTTGGTCCTAAGTAAAAATCAGGTTGGCCTAAAATTCAAGATGGCCAGCATGTCTAAAAATAGATTTATTAAATACAGTTTTGTGGCAACTACTTCTCTAAAACCGTAAGCGGTTTGGTACCTTTACTAAAATGACTTTTATAAATTTATTTACACGATGTTGGTTTTGATGTCCAGTTAGTTCCATTAAGTAAAAATCAGGTTGGCCGGAAATTCAAGATGGCTGCCACAGCTTAAATACTCGTTTGTGGCAACTACTTAACAAAAAACATAAGTGGTATTGATTACTAAAATGACTGGCATGACATGTAGTTGGTCCTAAACAAAATTCATTGATTCTATGTCAAACATGAATGCCTGCGACCATCTTTTTTTAGATAGAGTCTTTTTTAGATAGAGTGATAATAGGAAAATCTTGTGGCGACTACTTCTCTGAAACTATTTCCATTAAACTTCACAGGTCTATCAGTAGAGCTTCAAGGTCATTGACCTCTTGTATTTTTAATAATTTTTAGCTCTACTGATCAGAGATCAGCAGAGCTTATGCCGTGGTGCGGCGTCCGTCGTCCGTCTGCTGGCCGTATGTCCGTCTGTCCGTAAACTTTTATTTGTAGCGACTACTCCTCTGAAACAACTTGATGGATATTCATGAAACTTTACAGAAATGTTGCCCATGAAGTCTAGTTGATCCTAGCAAAATTACATGTTGATGTGAAATCCAAGATGGCCGCCAAATCTAAAAATAGGTTTTTAAAAAACAAGATTGTAGCGACTACTTCTTGACAACTCTAAGGGATATTGATATGGGACTTTTTCTAAAATGATCAGCATGACATGATGTTGGTCCTTGTCGAAAATCTATTTGATTCGACGTTAAACATGGCTGCCAGCGGCCATCTTTGTTTACATAGAGTTATATAATGAAAACTTGTAGCGATTACTCCTCTGAAACTACTTGACGGATTTTCATGAACCTTAACAGAAATGTTGCTCTTGATGTCTAATTGATCCTAGCAAAATTTCAGGTCGGCCGGAAATTCAAGATGGCCGCCACGGCTAAAAATACATTTTTAAAAAATAAGTTTTTAGCGACTACTTCTTGAAAACTATAAGAGATATTGATATGGGACTTTTTCTAAAATGATCAGCATGACATGATGTTGGTCCTTGTCGAAAATCGTTTTGATTCGACGTTAAACATGGCTGCCAGTGGCCATCTTTGTTTACATAGAGTTCTATAATGAAAACTTGTAGCGATTACTTCTCTGAAACTACTTTACGGATTTTCATAAAACTTCACAGGAATGTTGCTCTTGATGTCTTATTGATCCTAGCAAAATTTCAGGTCGGCCTGAAAATCAAGATGGCCGCCACGGCTAAAAATATATTTAAAAAAAATAAGATTGTAGCGACTACTTCTTGAAAACTTTAAGAGATATTGATATGGGACTTTTTCTAAAATGATCAGCATGACATGATGGTTATCCGAGTCGAACATTATTTTGATTCGACGTTAAACATGGCTGCCAGTGGCTATCTTTGTTTACATAGAGTTATATAATGATAACTTGTAGCGACTACTACTCTGAAACTACTAGACAGATTTTCATGAAACTTCACACGAATGTTGCTCTTGATGTCTAATTGATCCTAGCAAATTTTCAGGTCGGCCGGAAATTCAAGATGGCCGCCATGGCTAAAAATAGATTTTCAAAATACAATTTTGTAGCGACTACTTCTTGAAAACTATAAGTGATATTGATATGTCACTTTTTCTAAAATGATCAGCATGACATGATGTTGGTCCTTGTCAAAATTGTTTTGATTCGATGTTAAACATGGCTGTCAGCGGCCATCTTTGTTTGATAGAGTTATATAATGAAAACTTGTAGCGACTACTCCTCTGAAACTAGTTGACAGATTTTCATGAAAGTTCACAGGAATGTTGCTCTTGATGTCTAATTGATCCTAGCAAAATTTCAGATCGGCCAGAAATTCAAGATGTCCGCCTCAGCTAAAAATAGATTTAAAAAAATAAGTTTGTAGCGACTACTTCTTGAAAACTATAAGTGATATTGATATGGGACTTTTTCTAAAATGATCAGCATGACATGACGGTTATTCGAGTCAAACATTGTTTTTATTCGACGTTAAACATGACTGCCAGTGGCCATCTTTGTTTACATAGAGTTATATAATGAAAACTTGTAGCGACTACTCCTCTGAAACTACTTGACGGATTTTCATGAAACTTCACACGAATGTTGCTCTTGATGTCTTATTGATCTTAACAAAATTTCAAGTTGTCCGGAAATTCAGGATGGCCGCCATGGCTAAAAATAGATTTTTATAAAATAAGTTTTGTAGCGACTACTTCTTGAAAACTATAAGAGATATTGATATGGGACTTTTTCTAAAATGATCAGCATGACATGATGGATATATGATGGTTGTCAGCGACCATCTTTGTTTACATAGAGTTATATAATGAAAATTTGTCGCGATTTCTTCTCTGAAAGTACTTGACGGATTTTCATGAAACTTCACAGAAATGTTGCTCTTGATGTCTAATTGATCCTAACAAAATGTCAGGTCGGCCGGAAATTCAAGATGGCCGCCACGGCTAAAAATAGATTTTCAAAAATCAAGTTTGTAGTCACTACTTCCTGAAATCAAAATCAATCAGTAGAGCTTCAAGGTCATTGACCTTTTTTTTTTTTTTTTTTTTCGGCGGTGAATAAGTAGGGTCGGTCGGGAAACCGGACTACATTATTGGATTATATGCGTGTCCTATATATCAGTAGACGTTTGATTCAGATACATTAAGTTACATAGAGTGGCCTTAAAACATAATTAATGTGATGAGTTCAACTATGCAATAATTAAAATTAAGCAATCTATTCCAAAACATCTAAATATCAAACGCCTGTTATCGTAAATGGTGAATTATAAAAAGGGGACGTAACTCAGCACAACATACGATTGTTATTAAAACGTGTCTTTCTCTGTACTGTACCGTCGGAATGAAGGTTCAAACGAGCCTATATTCACGTTTCCCTACTTTTATGGAACGACCGAAGATGTATATAATTCTATATACAGTACTTCTTCATTAGTGTTTTCGAAATTACACCACTATACCAAAGGAGAAAAGACTTTAGCGTCCGATGTTTTTGGAACTGTACCATACGCCTGCCATTTTTCGGAACTGTACTAGCTACCTGCCAATAAATAATGGAACTGTACCGTACTCCTGCCATTTTTAGCTCTACTGATCAGAGATCAGCAGAGCTTATGCCGTGGTGCGGCGTCCGTCGTCCGTCCGTCTGTTCGTCCGTCTGTCCGTAAAATGTTTTTTGTAGCGATTACTCCTCTGAAACTTCATAATGGATTTTCATGAAACTTTACACAAATGTTGCCCATGAAGTCTAGTTGATCCTAGCAAATATTCATGTAGATATGAAATCCAAGATGGCCGCCAAATCTAAAAATAGGTTTTTAAAAAACAAGTTTGTAGCGACTACTTCTTGAAAACTCTAAGGGATATTGCTATGGGACTTTTTCTAAAATGATCAGCATGACATGATGTTGGTCCTTGTGGAAAATCGTTTTGATTCGACGTTAAACATGGCTGCCAGCGGCCATCTTTGTTTACATAAGAGTTATATAATGAAAACTTGTAGCGACTACTCCTCTGAAACTACTTGACGGATGTTCATGAAACTTCACAGAAATGTTGCACTTGATGTCTAATTGATCCTAGCAAAATTTCAGGTCGGCCGGAAATTCAAGATGGCCGCCACGGCTAAAAGTAGATTTTTAAAAAATAATTTTGTAGCGACTACTTCTTGAAAACTATAAGAGATATTGATATGGGACTTTTTCTAAAATGATCAGCATCACATGATGTTGGTCCTTGTCGAAAATCGTTTTGATTCGACGTTAAACATGGCTGCCAGCGGCCATCTTTGTTTACATAGAGTTATATAATGAAAACTTGTAGCGACTACTCCTCTGAAACTACCTGACGGATTTTCATGAAACTTCACAGGAATGTTGCTCTTGATGTCTAATTGATCCTTGCAAAATTTTAGGTCGGCCGAAACTTCAAGATGGCCGCCATGGCTAAAAATAGATTTTCAAAATACAAGTTTGTAGCGACTACTTCTTGAAAACTATAAGTGATATTGATATGGGACTTTTTCTAAAATGATCAGCATGACATGGTGGTTATTCAAGTCGAACTTTATTTTGATTCGACGTTAAACATGGCTGCCAGTGGCCATGTTTGTTTACATAGAGTTATATAATGATAACTTGTAGCGACTACTCCTCTGAAACTACTTGACGGATTTTCATGAAACTTTACACGAATGTTGCTCTTGATGTCTAATTGATCTTAGCAAAATTTCAGGTCGGCCGGAAATTCAAGATGGCCGCCATGGCTAAAAATAGATTAGTTTAGTTTAATAAAACAAAAGCAACACTTTATGACCTTAATATTAGACACATGCTTGGAACAATTTTCATCATGTAAATATGGAATACAGTTTTCCACAGGACTATGCATGTATATATACAAATATAATTCTCATGATTTTTAAAAGTTATGAGTTTTTGTAGTAAGTTGATACTCACAGTTTTAAAAACCTGAATGATTTTGCAACAAAGGTATGAGTAATACACTTGATTGTTATATTTCCATGAATGCAGGGCTTTTCTCAGGTATTTTGGGGAAAAGGACCCTTGTAAATTTGGGAAACTTATATCGTAAAAATGACCAAATTGGGAATTGTTTTCATCGATAAAATGGCCAACTGAGATTTGCTTACGTCAACATTTTAGTTAGGGCGAGGTACTACATCAGTAGGCACTCGTCATGGCGAGCGGATGAGTGGAGTTTTCGTGCCCTACATTTATTAAAACGCGTCTGTATGTTTATATTAACTATTGCACTGAACGTTTGTTATTTAAAATCAAATCCATATATTTATAGGCTAGATCGATGAGAAATGATATCATGCACTCCCCGTCACAGAAATTGTCAGATGCTGCTCTGAATAACCACATCGCTACAATGATGGACGTGCTAAATGCCATACCAACTCCCCATACTGGTTTTCAGGCAGCTCAAGTCGCTGTTGAGAAACTTAAACAGGTAAGCTCAATTAATTGATGAATGAATACTTATTATACACCCACGAATTATGTTTTCACACATGAGATTTTGCTGTGCAGAAATAACTTTGTCTAGATTAATGTGACTGCTTATTTAAGATGGATGGAATATATGTCATATAGAGAGGTCAATGTCACTGACCTTTAAACGTCAATATGAAACAACTTGTTTTCTGTTCATTTTAAGCAGTAAAAATGCATGGATTGAATTCATGGTTGTATGTAATTAACCAGTCAGTTTTTCCTTTGGAAAAGCTTGGTTATTAGGTTGGTGAAATTTGTTTTGCAGGCATGTCAAACGCATGGTTTCCACTCACTTACTTTTGTTAGTTTGACACTAACTTATAAGTAGGAAACCTGCAGGACTACCTGCCTTTGAAAACTGGTGCTCATTCTGACTGATAGGTGGTCCTTCTCATGTACAGCTATACTTACCGAAACATAAAAATAGAACAAAACATACACAATGGTGCTCTGTGATTAATGTTTACATTATATCAACAATTAATATGCCTTGATTTGTAGTGCTGCTAGATGCTTGACATGGTGTCGTAGATGCTTTGGGTTTGACATTTTTCAGCTTTGTCTTCTGTTATTTTGGAGGCAAAGTAATGTTTTTGAGAATTTTCCACATTTTTAAAGAAAGCGAAAACACACAGTAATGCGAACGCTTGACACTCCTATATCAAGGTTCATCCCTTGCCAAGAAAAGCTACCTTATACGTACGTTTTGCGTAGCTAAAATTATTTCAAAAGCTACGTAAAACGTACGTAATAGCTACGTAAACGCTAGCGGTATTGGCACCTGCGTATTTCTTCGTATACGCAGCTTTTGCGCAGATTTTACAAAAATGATGCAAAACATAGCATTAACAAACAAGCTGCGCAAAAGCTGCGTTTTCAAAGGTCTACATAATAATTAACCTTTAATGAAAAAGCTGCGTAAAAACGCAGCTTTGACGAAGGTGCCAATACCGCTAGCTTTTACGTAGCTATTACGCAAGTCTGAATTAACGAAGCTTTGATGTAGATCTTTGTAAAAGCTGCGTAAAAGCTTCGCAATAGCTGCGTAAAAACTGGCGGTATTGGCATAAAACGCAGTTTTTACACAGCTATTACGAAGCTTCTGTGCAGATCTTTGTAAAAGCTGCGTAAATGGATTTAAAAAGCTTCGTCTTTTTTTTTCAATAAAGGGTCCTCCAAGAGGCATCAAGCCATTCTGGACGAGTAGCGGCGACAACAAATTTAAAAGTAAAAAAGAGGGTTCATAATTCTGTCAAAAATCAGCTAACCGGAATGAAAGTGCAATACTCACAACTAGACATAATACTAATGCTTCCTGCAAAGTTTCTTCACAAGTCCCAACAAGCTATTTAGGAGGAGTAGCGACGACAATTATTATCATATTTAAAGCAAAAAATTCAAAGGGCCATAACTTCATCAACAATCAGTGAACCGGAACGAAAGCGCGACATGCACAAGACAACATACCGATGCTTCTGTAAAGTTTTGTCAATATCCAACAAGCCATTTAGGAGTAGTGGCGACAACAAATTTAAAGTAAAAAATTCAAAGGGACATAACTCCGTCAAAAATCAGCGAACCAGACCGAAAGCGCGACATGCACAAGACAACATGCAAATGCTTCCTACAAAGTTTTGTCAAAATCCATCAAGCCGTTTAGGAGGAATAGCAGTGCCAAAAATTTAAAGTAAACAATTCAAAGGGCCATAACTCTGTCAAAAATCAGCAAACCAGACCGAAAGCGCGACGTGCACAAGACATCATACCGATGCTTTTGCAAAGTTTTGTTAATATCCAACAAGGCGTTTAGGAGTAGCGGCGACAACAAATTTAACTTAAAAAAATTCAAAGGGACATAACTCCGTCAAAAATCAGCGAATCAAACCGAAAGCATGACATGCACAAAAAGACATTATACCGATGCTTCCTGCAAAGTTTTGTCAAAATCAATCAAGCCGTTTAGAAGTGGGTTGTGTGTGTGGGGATGGACCATTTAAGACCATTAAACGACTCGCATGCTGTCGCACACTTCAAATGCTTGATACAGTTAACCCTATAGATATTCTTCCCATTTATAGATGTTTTATACATCTGTAAATGGAGAGTGGCTCCGAAATGTTCGTTTCATTTCATGTTGATGCAATATAACCTTTTTATGTGGTGCGCCATAAACCTCAATTTTAACTTCCAGTGAGAAACTTCTGCGAGAAAAATACCTTTGATCTGAAGGCATACCTGGCATAGGATCTAAGGTTGAGGATGTATTCTGTTGAAAAGTGAACACCATCATCGCCTTCCGAGCGACCTGACCATTGACAAGTTGCGCTCATGTCCAACATCTCCTGAAAACCTCAAGCATAACAATTGCTGAAATATTATACCACTTCAATTTCTAAATAATGAATTGAATTGTTGTTTTAAAAGACTCCTTAACCTGTAAACATAGATTCAACCATGTGCTTTCCACTGCCAGCCACTGTAAATTGATTATGGAGGAAGAAAATGCATTTTAAAATACTTTTTGACAGCGTCGTCTGTGTTTTTCTGAATTGATACTGACCTCAATTTGCACCAAGACAGGCATAATCAATATAAACTTGCAAGCTTCATTCAGGTAATGCAAGTACAATGTTTATCTTCAAAACAGTAAGTTGTGCACGAGTAACATATTAATACCTTCACCAATCTCGTTTGCAAAACTGTCAATGTTAGTATCGTTACAACGAAAAAAACACCCTCTCTTACTTGCAGTTTAATTTAGATGTTTTAAAAAATATGCTTCTTTGCTTATAGTTTTGAATACACTTATACACTTCAAATTAATTGGTCCACATTATTATGAAGAAGCCCTACCATGAACGTATGAATATGTAATAAATAGAGCCTACCTCTGATTAAAAAAAAAAGCACCACATGCATAATTCTTGGTACTGTCAGAACCATGGTTAGCCACTCACCCTTTCCTGGGTGAGACATCTGTGTAATCGTTTGATGGCTTCCAAGACTCTAAAACGGTTCTTGTGTCACGACAGACAATATATGCTAATCACAGTACTGTTTGTAAATATTAAAGTTGAAAGGTCAAACAATTACACGTCAAAATTCAAACAATTCAGGAAACGGCGGGCATAATTTGCCGCGCATGCGCAGATCTGTGATCCACTTCCATAATCTCGTCAATTCTTACAAATGTATCACGCAAATATTTCAAAATGATCAACATATTTCAATAAAACGGCTGTCTTTATAACGGTTTCTTCCTTTTTTGTTATCAGAACGTATACGTTAATAACTGAAATGATTATCGAAACAAAATGTTTTTTTTCTCAAATTAAACATTTATTCAATTTCCCATCAAGCAACACTGGAGCGATGACTTCCGGAAGTCAACTCGTCAAAATTAATTTTGTTAAATAACCATGACAGAACTTTTTAGGTTTAATGGGAAAAAATAAACAGTTTTCAATTCCTTGAAATATGAAAGAAATATAAGCATAATGCTGTTCAAATCATCAAAATCCATCCAGAAATAAAAAAGTTATATAGCAGTTTGAACTTTTAACATGTTGGGGGTTTGGTGCATTTACCTACATGTATACACAACACGCGTCATCAGCTGGCGGTGTATTGCGCTCTACTATTTTCAACCAGTTATGTGTAAATACATGCTTCAGTTGTTGACCTGGCGCTTAAATGCGCTTAGAGATACAAATTAAAGAAACAATGCACTTGAAAGAATAAAGATAGATGAATAAATCGGTGTATGAGCGCTGATGAACGTCAAATTATTTCTTGGTAAAACTGAGCTCCAAAGTAGACCGACTTTTGACCTAGATTTAAAAATAGAAATGATCAAAATTTTCCATCAAATTTTATATTTGTATATTACCCATAGTACCATCTAACATTAGCATCTTATTTGAATAATGATTTTGATTGGCTATCTAAAGAAAACACCATTACATTACAAGCACCTTTTTTGTCAGGAGCTAAAAATATCGGGCAGGTTTCCCCAAATCCGCTACGTGACATTTTCAGAAAATGTTTCTTCTACGATAATGGCTATAACATTTAAAGTTAACACAACAGAATTGTAAATATAACTTTAATTGACAATATGTCATTATTCTGATATGTTTAAAGCAATTGTGAGCTGATATATTGGTTTTTAAACTTGACCTCATTTGTATTGAGGCAGATAGGAAAATCCAAAATGGCGGATCCTCTGTCATGCAGGGCTCGACATTAGGCATTGTCCGATAGGTTTTGGCAACCCAGACTTGGGTCCGGACAAGTTGATTCTGAATCCAGGTTGTCCGATCGGGCAAGTAGAAAAAAATAAATAAAACAAAATCAAAATGAAAACCCACGCCAAAATACGCTGAAAACCCACGCCAAATGACAAAATTCAAACCTCACCGTAGCGAATGTTGTCTAATAGGAAGTGATTGTAAACAAGACAGTTTTGCGCATGCGTGGCAGGATTTTCCCTGCCGATATATATAGTGTATATATAGATAGTTGCTTGTCGCAACACGTTGCTTGGGATCCCTGTATTTGACGTTTTATTCTCCCGATTTTGAATGACAAAAGGCATTCCTTATGTTGTGAAAATATTGTTAATAAAATACAACAAAAGCAAGTTGTAATACAACAAAAGCAAGTTGTTTAATTATACGCTAATCATACATTTTACGAAATAAAAATCGCTTGAACATTTTGCGACAATCACATACGACCACTTTGCAGATTGTGTACATGTATCACGCTCCATCGGATCGCAATCTCTGAATAGAAATGCTTTATTTTACATGTTTTAATTCCTTTACAGTAAAAAATTGAGATTTCATATTCGGACAAGTTCATTATAGGTCAGGACAAGTGGATTTCTGGTGGATCCTAAAGTTAATGTAGAGGCCTGTCATGGTTAATTTAAATTTTGTTATGTTGACAAAACCTGTAAAATAATAGATAATTACTGCGTAATTCAATAACTTCACTACCGTTTATCTACAGTCACGAATGTAAAATACACTAAAAAATGTTTCAAAACACAAGGTTTTGCTTTTTCCAGCGTTTATTGAGCAAAAATATTATAAAAAAAAACAACCAGGAAATGCTTGTTGTCTGAAAGTCAGCCATTTGCATTCGTCTGTCATCGGATTTACGCTATCGTGAAACTTGCAATTTTTTTTATTAATTTATTTTTTATTAACTTTTTTTGTCAGAAACATCCAAATTTACTCTGATGCATTATAATTTAGCATCTGATTTGCCTGGGGGAAAAAAATAATAAAAAATAAAAATATTTTCCCCTATACTTGTTATACGAGTTTGGGAGTTAGCCAAGGCAATGTCTTAATACCATATTAATTTTTGTTTAAACATTTTTGAATATTTTTTTTTTTTAATATACCCCCTGAAGCAAATCTCATAAAACTTCATGGGTGCACTGCCTGTGATGAGAGGATGATCCCTTTTGATTTTGAGGACCGTAGATCAAAGGTCAAGGTCACCGTGACCTGATAATGAAAAATCTTGCCTGCTCCATAACTCCTCATCCCCTTAAGCAAATCTCATGAAACTTCATAGGTGAACTGCCTGTGGTGAGGTTATGATCCCTATTGATATTGCGATCAGTAGGTCAAGGTCACTGGGAGCCAATAATGAAAACCTTGTCTGCATTATAACTCCTCTCCACCTGAGGCAAAGTTCATGTAATTTCATAGTTGAACTGCTTGTGGTGAGAGGATGACCCCTATTGATTTTGAGGTCAGTAGGTCAATGGTCAAGGTCACAAGGAATCGATAATGAAAAACCTTTTCAGCACCTTAACTCCTATTCCCTTGAGGCAAATCTCATGAAACTTTATAGGTACACTGCCTGTGATGAGAGGATGAACCCTACTGGCATCTGCCCTAGGGTCTATCCCCAGCCGTGGGGTCACATGTTCCTGTGCCATAACTTGGAAACTTTTGAGATCCCCACCCTATAACCATCTATACACTTACTGGGCCAGAACACTTAAATGTGAGTTTGGGAATTTGTGGATCCAACTCTTATATGAAATTATAAGCTTGTTTGACTTTTTTTTATAATCTTTTTGAAGATTATATTAGGCGAGTGATTCAGAGGCATTAATTTAGCCCTCTTGTTTACATAAAATTTAACAAGTTCATTGCCAAACATCTGCATTGATACTAATCAAAGAAATATTCATTTTGTTAAATCATAACTTGCTCGCTTGAGTGACCTTGCTATTATGAGATTATCATTTTACAATGAATTTTGAGTCCATAGACAATGGTCTGAGGTAGGTAATTTTGTACCAGAAATTTATACACAGAATTAAATTGACATTGGAATGCAAACAGTTTGATAGCTAATAAATTATGGTCCAAATTCACCATCTTTTAAAACACCTACAGGATCAATAAACATTTTTTATCAAGGTTGTATTTATGTGTAGCACTGTGACAGTCTATGTAGATAAAAGAGGACTCCCCAATTACCCCTAAATCTTTTAGAAATGTTTAATATTTTCAATATCACTTTAAAAAGACAAACTGACAAAAGTTTAAAAAAAACACTAAAAGATGCAGCTTTCCTAAAGCTGCGAAAAACCTACGTATTTTTGTTATTACATCTTATTATCATTAACAATTAAAGATACAGCTTTTCCGAAGCATTTACCAAAAAACGCTGCTCTTGTAATTATCCTTTTTTCAAATAACTTGGCACAATTGCTCTGCTCACCCCAACAAAACTACATGTTGCGGACAAAATCCAGGTCCGTGGCTCCAAGATCAAGGTCAAACTTAGAGGTCAAAGGTCAAAATGAAGTGCTTTCGTGTCGGATCAATAACTCTGATATTCATGGACATATTTTCAAATAATTTGGCACAAGTGCTCACCACAACAAGTGCTCTGCTCACCCCAACAAAACTACATGTTGCAGACAAAATCAAGGTCCCTGGCTCTAAGGTCAAGGTCACACTTAGAGGTCAAAGGTCAAATCGTGTCCGGTCAATAACTGGCATACCAGGACGGATTTTCAAATAACTTTAGACAAGTGTTTACCATAACAAGACGACATGTCATGCACAAAATCCAGGTCTGTGGCTTCAAGGTCAAGGTCACACTTGGAGGTCAAAAGTCAAATAGTGTCTGGTCAATAACTGGCATTCTTGGATGGATTTTCAAATAACTTGGCACAAGTGCTCACCACAACAAGACAATGTGTCATGCACAAAATCCAGGTATGTGACCCCAAGGTCAAGGTCACACTTAGAGGTCAAAGGTCAAATCATGTCCGGTCAATAACTTTTGCATGCCTGGACAGATTTTCAAATAACTTGGCATACATGCTCACCACAACCAGACGACATGTCGCGCATAAAATCCAGGTCCGTGTCTCCAAGGTCATACTTAGAGGTCAAAGGTCACCTCGGGGGCATTTGTCACTTACAGTGACATTTCTTGTTACTGTCTTTAATTTAAAGTAGCAGGCCCAACGGGCCACCATACTTTAGAAAAGTCATACCTTCCGAAAATCTGGTGGCCTCGGGCCAGCGGACCTGCGTTAGAGTCGAACGTTGATGGTAAGTGACATATTCCCCAAAACAGTTTTTTTACCCTTGACCTCCAAACGTGACCTTGACCTTTGAGTTACGGATGGACCTGTTTCTTGTATGCAACACACCTTCTCATTGTGACAAAGATTTGTGTGAATTTGCATGAAATTCCCTGACAGTTCTTTCAACATTTCGGAAGCAATACATTGCAATGTGACAAAGCAAATGTGGATGTGACCTTCACCATCCAAGCAAAGGGCAGACAACTTTAATTGTTACATTTACATCACTTTCTCATGAACTAGAATTATGCACTAGATGTTTTAAACCTAATTTATAGCTTAATCTTTGGAAGAAAACATATTCTATTTTGACATGCTATGATAGTTGTGTCTTCGGTAGTGCATCTTTTTTTTTTTGGATGCTTGGATTTCATCTATGACCTTGACCTGCTTTTTTGAGCTGATGATTTTTAGCATTACTGGCCAAAGGCCTTCATTTTTCATCTGATATTTTCCAAACAGGTAATCAATGAAAGCTCGCACAAGTTCGAAAACCAGCCAGATCGGACCAATAACAGCGGAGTTATGGCCCTTGATTTAGTTAAAAATGCTATATTTTGCCTCGTTAATACGATAGGGCTTTCAATTTTCATCTGATCTTTACCAAACTTTACCAGATGTTTTGCCTTTTTAGCTCAACTGGACAACGGCCAGAAGAGCTTATGGGATGGCGAGTTGTCCGTCGTCCGTCCGTCGTTAACTTTTGTCTCGTTAAGACGATAGGGCCTTCATTTTTCATCCGATCTTTACCAAACTTTTAACAGATTGTTAATATCAATGAACACTCGGAAAAAGTTTGAAAAAACCCAGATCGAACCAGTAACAGCGGACTTATGGCCCTTGATTTAGTTAAAATGCTATATTTTGCCTCAAGACGATAGGGCCTTCATTTTTTATCCTATCTTTACCAATCTTAAACACATTATTAATATCAATGAATGCTCGGACAAGTTCGAAAACCAGCCATATGGTTATCGGACTAGTAACAGCGGAGTTATGGCCCTTGACTTAGTTAAAAACGCTATATGTTGCCTCGTTAAGACGATAGGGGCTTCATTGTTCATTCGATCTTTACTAAACTTTATCCAATTGTTAATGTTATTGAAAGCTCGAACAAGTTCGAAGACCAGCCATATCGGACCAGTAACAACAGAGTTATGACCCTTGATTTAGTTCAAAATGCTATATTTTGCCTCGTTAAGATGATAGGGCCTTCATTTTTCATCTTATTTTACCAAACTTAACCACATTGTTAATTTATATAAAAGCTCGAACAAGTTCGAAAACCATTCATATCGGATTAGTAACAGCGGAGTTATGGCCCTTGATTTTGTTAAAAAGGCTATATTTTGCCTCGTTAAGACGATAGGGTCTTTATTTTTCATCCGATCTTTACCAAACGTTACCATATTGATAATATCAATGAAAGCTTGGACAAGTTCGAAAACTAGCCAGATCGGACCAGCAACAGCGGAGTTATGGCCCTTGATTTAGTTACACATGCTATATTACGATAGGGCCTTCGTTTTTAGTCCGATCTTTACCAAACTTTACCAGATTGTTAATATAAATGAAAGCTCGGACAAGTTCGAAAACCAACCAGATCGGACCAGAACAGCGGAGTAATGGCCCTTGATTTAGTTAAATATGCTATATATTGCCTCGTTAATACTACGATAGGGCCTTCATTTTTCATTCGATCTTAACCAAACTTTACCAGATTGTTACTATCAATGAAAGCTCCGGTAATTTTCAATACCAGCCAGATTGGACCATTTGCACTGGAGTTATGGCCCTTGATTTTCTGAAATATACTATATTTTGGCCTCATTAAGAAGAAAAGGCCTTCATTTGGCCAGATTTCAGTGACATCTTTCAAGGATGATCAGTACCAAGCCTAGTTGTACATATCGTCACCGCGTTCCGGTTGAATGATTTCGGCGGAGTTATGTCCCTTTAAAGGTTTAAATACACAAACTTTGTCTGGACTAGTTCTCCTGAACGCCTCCCCACATTTTAATGAAACTTTACAGGGACGATCAGCAGCAAGCATAATTGTGCTTATCATCTTGGCATTCCGGTTAACAGATTTTTGTTGCAGTTATGGCCTTTTAAAGGTTTTTGATACACAAACATTTTCCGGGCTAGTTCTCCTGAACCCCTGACTGGATTTTAACGAAACTTGACAAGGATGATCAGTATCAAGCCTAGTTGTGCATATCATCGCCATATTCGGGTTGAATGATTTTTGGCAGAAGTATGGCCCTTTAAAGGTTTTAATAGCCAAAAGTTGTCCAGATTAGTCTCTTCTGAACTCCTTGCTGCATTTCAACGAATCTTGATGGGGATCATCAGTACCAAGCCTAGTTGCACCTGTCATTGCCGTGTTTTGGTTGAATGAATTTTGGCAGAGTTATGACCCCATAAAGGTTTTAATACACTAACTTTGTACAGACTAGTTCTCCTGAACCTCTGGCTGCCTTTCAGTGAAATTTGTCAGGGACAATCAGTACCTAGCCTAGTTGCGTATATCTTCACCATGTTCTGGTTGAACGATATTTAAAAGAGTTATGGCCCCTTATACATAAACTTTTTCTAGAGCCAGTAGAGCGTCCACAGGCCCTCTTGGGCCTCTTGTTTTTTTATTATTAGTATATATTTTATTTTTAGTGATCTATTGGGATCACTCTTCGTCCGTCGTCCGTCGTCTTCGTTAACTTTTCTTCAAATTACTTCTTCTCTGAATCCGCTTGGCCAATTTTGACCAAACTTCACATGGATGATCCTTAGATAAATGCTTTTTAGATTTGTTAAAATTAGGTCAGCGCGACATCCAAGATGGCCGCCATTATTCGATATGTTCGAAACCTTAAAAAATCTTCTCAAGAACCGCTGGACAGATTTTAACAGTTTTTCTTTTAAAATGATCGCCAACGCCTAAACTATCAAGTTTGTTCAATTAAAGTTCCGGGGTCAAAAATGGCCGTGCCCCGGGGGTCAAAAGTTTGTATATTGAGATTGTGCATGTTTTTCATAGACTTATATAGGAAAAAAAAAAAAAAATCTTCTTCTCTGAAACCACAAGGCACAAAGCTTTCATGTATTATATGTAGCATCAGCTTATTGTCATCTACTAACTTTGTTCAAATGGAGACCTTGGGGTCTAATTTGGCCCCGCTCGCGGGGGTCTCAGTTTTACATAGACTTATACAGGAAATAAATTAAAAAATCTTCTCTGAAACTGTAAGAGCCAGATGTAGAATATTTTGCATTTGCTATAAGCTTATGGTCCTCTACCAAGTTTGTTCACATGATGACCCTGGTGTCAAATTTGGCCCCGCCCCGGGAGTCACAGTTTTACATAGGCTTGTATAGGGAAAAACTGAAAAAAATAGTTTTCTCTGGAACTGCAAGAGCCAGAGGTTTAATATTATTTGCATTTGCTATAAGCTTATGGTCCTCTACCAAGTTTGTTCAAATGGAGACCTTGGTGTCATATTTGGCCCCACCCCGGCGTCACAGTTTTACATATACTTATATAGTATTTTTAGCTCGACTGATCAGCAGATATGCCGTGGTGCGTCGTCCGTTATTCCGTCCGTCTGTCTGTCCGTCTGTCCGTAAACTTTTATTTTTTCAGCGACTACACCTCTGAAACTACTGGATGGATATTCATGAAACATTACAGAAATGTTGCCCATGAAATCTAGTTGATCCTAGCAAAAAATCATGTTGATGTTCTATCGAAGATGGCCGCCAAAGCTAAAAATAGATTTTTAAAATACAAGTTTGTAGCAACTACTTCTCGAAAACTATAAGTGATATTGATATGGGACTTTTTCTAAAATGATAGCATGACATGATGTTGGTCCTTGTCAAAAATCATTTTAATTCGACTTTAAACATGGCTGCCAGTGGCCATCTTTGTTTACATAGAGTAATATAGTAAAAACTTGTAGAGAAAATTCCTCTGAAACTACTTTCGGATTTTCATGAAACTTTACAGGAATGTTGCTCTTGATGTCTAATTGATCCTAGCAAAATTTCAGGTCGGCCAGAAATTCAAGATGGCCGCCACAGTTAAAAATAGATTTAAAAAATAAGTTTGTAGCGACTACTTCATGAAAACTATAAGTGATATTGATATGGGACTTTTTCTAAAATGATCAGCATGACATAATATTGATCCTAGTTGAACATTATTTTGATTCAACGTTAAACATGGCTGCCAGTGGCCATCTTTGTTTACATAGAGTTATAAAGTAAAAACTTGTAGCGACTACTCCTCTGAAACTACTTGACGGATGTTCATGAAACTTCACAGGAAAGTTGCTTTGATGTCTAGGTGATCCTAGAAAAAATTCAGGTTGGCCGGAAATTCAAGATGGACACCACGGCTAAAAATAGATTTAAAAAAAAATTGTAGCGACTACTTCTTGAAAACTGTAAGTGATATTGATATGGGACGTTTTCTAAAATGATCAGCATGACATGATGTTGATCCTAGCTAGCGGCCATCTTTATTTACATAGATTTATATAGTAAAAACTTGTTTCGACTACTCCTGAAAATACTTGACGAATTTTTATGAAACTTCACAGGAATGTTGCTCTTGATGTCTAATTGATACCAGATTTTTTTAGGTCGGCCGGAAATTCAAGATGACCGCCATGGCTTTAAAATAAATTTGTAGCGACTACTTCTTGAAAACTGTAAGTGATGTTGATATTGAACTTTTTCTAAAATAATCAGCATGACATGATTTGATCTTTTTCAAAAATTATTTTGATTCGACTTATTAAAATGGGCACCAGTGGCCATCTTTGTTTCCATAGTGTTTGTATAGTAAAAATGTGTAGCGACTACTCCTTTGAAACTACTTGACTGATTTTCATGAAACTTCACAGTAATGTTGCTATTGATGTCTAGTTGATCCTAGCACAATTTCAGGTCGGCTGGAAATTCAAGATGGCCACCACGGCTAAACATAAATTTTTAAAAACAAGTTTGTAGCGACTACTTCTTGAAAACTGTAAGTGATATTGATATGGGACTTTTTCTGAAATGATCAGCATGACAAGATGTTGATCCATGTCGAAAATTGTTTTGATTCGACATTAAACATGGCTGCCAGTACCCATCTTTGTTTACCTAGCGTTATATAGTAAAAACTTCAACTTGTGGCGACTACTCCTCTGAAACTACTTGACAGCTTTTTATGAAACTTCACGGGAATGCTGATCTAGTTATCAAAATCTATCAGTAGAGCTTCAAGGTCATTGACCTCTTGTTTTTAGCTCTACTGGCCAAGGGCCAGCAGAGCTTATGGGATGGTGTGTTGTCCGTCTTCCGTCGTCCGTCGTCCGTCTGTCCGTTAACTTTTCTTCAAACGACTTCTCCTCAGAAACTGCTTGGCTAATTTTGACCAAACTTCACATGGATGATCCTTAGATAAATGCTTTTTAGATTTGTTAAAATTAGGTCAGCGTTACATCTAAGATGGCTGCCATTACCATATATGGTCGAAACCTTAAAAAATCTTCTTCTCCAGAACCACTTTACAGATTTCAACCGATTTTCTTTTAAAATGATTGCCAACGCCTCTACTATCAAGTTTGTTCAAATAAAGTCCACGGGGTCAAAAATGGCCGTGCCCCGGGGGTCCAAAGTTTGTATATTGGGGTTTTGCATGTTTTTCATATATACATATAGGAAAAAAAATTCTTCTCTGAAACCACAAGGCACAGAGCTCTCATGTATTACATGTAGCATCAGCTTATGGTCCTCTACGAAGTTGTTCAAATGGTGACCCTGGGGTCAAATTTGTCCCCGCCCAGGGGGTTATAGTTTTACATAGATTTATATAGGATTTTTTTAAAAAAAATCTTCTTCTCGGAAACTACAATAGCCAGAGGTTTGATATTTTGCATTTACTATCAGCGTATAGTCCTTTACCAAGTTTGTTGAAATGGTGACCCTGGGGTGACATTTTGCCCCGCCCCAAAGGTCACATGTTTTACATAGACATGTATAGGGAAAAACTTAAAACATCTTCTTCTCTGAATCTGCAAGAGCCAGAGGTTTAATATTTTGCATTTGCTATAAGCTTGTGGTCCTCTACCAAGTTTGTTCCAGGGGTCACATTTGGCCCCACCCCGGGGGTCACAGTTTTACATAGGCTTGTATAGGGAAAAACTGAAAAAAATCTTCTTCTCAGGAACCACATGGCACAGAGCTCTCATGTATTACATGTAGCATCAGTTTATGGTCCTCTACTAAGTTTGTTCAAATGGTGACCCTGGGGTCACTTTTGGCCCCGCCCCATAGACATGTATAGGGAAAAACTTAAAAAATATTCTTCTCTGAAACTGCAAGAGCCAGAGGTTTGATATTTTTCTGTGAAACCCCCCGGGGGTCACAGTTTTACAGACTTATATAGGATTTTTTTTTAAAAATCTTCTTCTCGGAAACTACAACAGCCAGAGGTTTGATATTTTGCATTTACTATAAGCTTATGGTCCTTTACCAAGTTTGTTCAAATGGTGACCCTGGGGTCACATTTGGCCCCGGCCCAAGGGTCACATGTTTTACATAGACATGTATGGGGAAAACTTAAAAAATCTTCTCTGAAACTACATGAGCCAGAGGCTTAATATTTTGCTGTTGCTATAAGCTTATGATCCTTTACCAAGTTTGTTCAAATGGTGACCCTGGGGTCACATTTGACCCCGCCCCAAGGGTCACATGTTTTACATAGACATGTATAGGGAAAAACTGAAAAATCTACTTCTCTGAAACTGCAAGAGCCAGAGGTTTAATATTTTGCATTTGCTATAAGCTTATGGTCTTCTACCAAGTGTGTTCAAATGGTGGCCCATTGGTCACATTTGGCCCCACCCTGGGGGTTGGTCATATTTGGGCCCACCCTGGGGGTCACAGTTTTACTTAGGCTTGTATAGGCAAAAACTGAAAAAATCTATTTCTCTGGAACCACATGGCACAGAGCTCTCATGTATTACATGTAGCATTAGCTTAT